>BGPR01005206.1:80666-97732 GCA_013235015.1 Araneus ventricosus | reverse complement strand
TAAGTGGGATTGCAGAAGTCATGTAGTGAGCAAATAGTTTCTTTATAGAAAGCGGCGGTTTGGTGTGGGTATAACCCTTGAGGTTATAGGCACCAGGGGTGTGGGGTGGCTATAACCCTTGAGGTTGTAGGCACCGGGGGTTTGGGGTGGCTATAACCCTTGAGGTTATAAGAACCAGGGGTGTGGGGTGGCTATAACACTTGAGGTTATAGGCACCAGGGGTGTGCGGTGGCGTCATGTCATGTAATCCATACCATAACTCAAAACTGCAACGAATTAAACAATCGAAATTTTATATGAGGATTTTACTACAAAATTTCAGATCTGCATCAAATTTTGGACACAATTAATCAGTGGGAAGAACCTATTTTCCAAACTGCAATCGTGATTCTCTGTACTATATGACCGATCGAAGTACAAAATATTCGATATTGTGAGACCATACGAGAAAATCGAGTAGCGAACACTCATGATTAATTTTAATGGAATGAAATTTCCTCCTTACAATATGCTAATTGATTAAGCTTAACTGCGAAACGCATTTCATCGTTTATCATGTCCAATCAACGAGAAAACAAATAATCCAATTTTCGTGAGGTTAAGAATGCACACTGAAGATGCTTAAAATGAACAATGCACTTTCACATGAAACCCATAAGCGTTCACTTTCAGTTCCTAAATACTCTTCTTTTATGATGTATATCTCCTTTTATTTTTAATCAGCAAACACTGGTGAGGTACCATAGATCCGGAAATTTAATCATCTAGTTGTTTTAAGGGGACATACGACTCTTAAACCTCGAAAAAATGGAAGAAACTGTCAAATTCGCGCGCGATGCATTATATTTCTGAAACAATGCAATTCACAAACTCACTTTTTTTTCTAGAAAAATCTGTTCCTTTTCATATAGTACGCACATTTTCAGACCTTTATATTGGTATGTACTTTTTTAGAGAGTAATAAATATGGGTATAATTTTTGGAGAAAAATGAGACAGTTACCATGCGCGCATGATTACGGATAAGATATTTGTCTAAACACAATATCTTGGGTATGTAAGTAATGCAATCAGTCTGTTTAAGACACTTAACCTCAATTTATTACCATTTAAATTTAATTTCTATTTTATATAACAATTTAAAATAAAAATGCTAAAATTTTTTAAAATTTCAACATTTCCCCCCCCCCCAAAAAAACCCCCTTTTTTGGAGGAAATATGTACAAAAATGAGGTTAAATTTGTCGAATATAGCACAATACATGTTCAACAAAAATGTTTCGTTAAAATAATCAATAGTTCTTGAGATATCGTGTGCGCAGTATAAAAAAACACATTTTGAGATATAGCGCTTTAAAATTATGGCCATATTCAATGTTTACGTTGAATAGGTGATACAATTTCCTTCATAACATTCATAATTATAGGAATTTTATAACGCGGATTGTTTTAAATTATTCAGAAAAGACAGGGAAATAATATTTTTTTAAAAATCGAAACTTTTCGAGGTTTAACAGTCGTATGTCCCCTTAAAATAATTCTCTATCACAATCAATTTAATAGAAGCAGCTTTTAAAAACACATTTTTATTAGTGTACTAAAAAGAAAATGTGTATTTTAAATATTTTCTACTTTTTTTTCAGTAAGTTATGATTCATTTTCATAAATATTACAGATAGATGTAATCAGTTCTTTTTCCATGCACTACTAGATATCGCCAATAGTTTTAGATATATTAACGTCCCCTTCTGAACAAACACAAAGGCTCTTTTGGGACGGACCTCGTAATTTTGAACCTCGGTTAGATGAAGAGGTCGACACCTGGACTGTCACTCCTTCTCCTAAATTTCGCACCACACCAGCAGGAGGACGTTTGACCTCCTACGTATGATTTAACGAGAAACAGTCCCAATACACGACGGATCTTCAGTGGAATCGGGTTTCAGACCTGGAGCCCTCTGGCGCCACTAGTATAGATAAAAATTTTAACTAACCGAATTACTGTTTACTAAACACTACACATTACTAAACACTACCCAATTTTTAAAATTAAACAACCTATTAATTGACAATTACGTTCCAAATATATTAAAATTGTGTGTTATCGTAAACAACACACAAGTATACAAAATTTCGGACTCTATTACATGAAATATCCAAAATTGAGCAAAATTCGATTACAAAATTCCATCTTAAAAAACATGCAAGATGTGAAATTAAATAAAAGTGAATGCATGGATTAAAATTATTTGTTATTCGCATTAATTATAATTTATTCCTTCGGTAGGAAATTAATTATATACCGTGCACGACAAGAAAGTTAATTTTTACATACTGTATTTTATCACGCAAATTCTAAAGTAAAAAATCTTGTTATAAGATACTGCAACAACTAGAATTTTTAAATTAATAAAAATTTAAATTTGCTACCATGCAATTTTGTTGAACGATATTACGATTTTCGAAATTCTTCGGACAATCTTTAAACTGCCCATAGAAGTTATTAAAGGAAATAAAAACATGTTTCAGTTTATTTCATCTCATTCAGTTTCATATTTAGAAATAAATGGCCTAACTTTTTTTTCATCGAAGATATTAAAATATAGGCATTTTTCCTTGCTCAAAATGAAGTCTTAATTACTTTAGCAACTGCATTTTACTTTAATGCCTTTTTTCCTTTCCTTTTTTACCTTTTAAAGATTCTAAATTTTTTTTATTTTGCGTCTGAGTTTTACGTATCAGCAAACAGAATAAAAGCAGGTTTCGTTCGTTAATTTAAAACTTTACTTTTGCGTTTGACACAAAATACATTTAATATTTATCGAAACTCCTAGATAGTGCTTCTTCTTTTTAATTCTTTAAGTCTCAAAGAAGCAAACATTTTCCATGTAGTTATTGAATTTCTATTTCTTTTCAAAGAACTTAAGAAAGTTGTCTTGCTTTTTTAACTCTTAAAAGAATATTCATCGCTATAAAAGTAATAACACTTAGGAACGAATATTCATGTTTCTATCATTATAGTTAAAACTGAATCATTATGCAGTGTATAAGAGACAAACAAACAAAGAGAGAACTTAATTTCCTCAGAAATTCGGGTTGAAATTCATTCAGTGAAAGGAAATAGCATTTATCAACTTTATCTTTTACTTGAAGATCAAAGATTCGTATTACACAGTTATCTCATTCGTCACATGACTGATGTGCTGACAGATGAAGAAAATATGTGGGTTTAGGTCTGGAGATGGTGGAGACCAAGCCTCAAGTTCCACAGATTGGTCAGCAAACGAGTTATTACAAAAAGTTACCTTGTAAGTTCCTATTCGGTCATTAAGGTCCCGTCATTTCCTACGATATCCCAGATGTCATTATCGCTTCAACAGCTTTTCTGCTTTTTCTGTTGTGCTCTAAGACCTAAGAAAATTTTGTGACCACAGGTTCTTTGGCAAATCAATTCTTTAAATAACGTTCTGTTTGGTTTCAAGAATTTATCTTGTAAGTTCCAATTCGGCCATAAAGGTCCAGTCATTTCCCTTAGAGATCTCAGATGTCATTATCGCTTCAACAGCTTTTCTGCTTTTTCTGTTGTGCTCTAAGAACTAAGAAAATTTTGTGACCACAGGTTCTTTGGCAGATCAATTCTTTAAATAATGTTCTGTTTGGATTCAAAAATTCACCTTGTAAGTTCCAATTCGGCCATTAAGGTCCAGTCATTTCCCTTAGAGATCTCAGATGTCATTATCGCTTCAACAGCTTTTCTGCTTTTTCTGTTGTGCTCCAAGAATTAAAAAAAATTTGTGACCGCAGGTTCTGCGGCAAATCAATTCTTCAATGTTCTGTTTGGTTTCAAGAGTTAGTGGACTAACTGTTCATAATAAAATGCAATCATTCATATTCATATCATTCATTCAGGATATGCATCTCATTCACTTACCATTTTATATCAATTGTTAATTAAAATATTATATATAATGAAAGTTTTTTTCATATTAGATCGTGTTGAAAATGGCATGAGTTGTGGCCATTTGCCATTTGAGGTGATACTGTGTTTTTCACACGATGAAAAATTGAAAAAGTAATTAACCTTTAAATGCCCTGTATTGCCTTTAAGCACCATACCTAATTTTGTCTTCTAAAATCTTGAGGATAAGACTGGAGCTCTAATGCCTGTTGTTGTCAGTAGGATACATTCTGAAAATGTTTTTAAATCAATTTACATCATATAGATGGCAGCTCGAATGCTGATGAAAATATTCAAATAAAGTGATGTTTTACACTTGCTGCTGTACCTTTTATGCTTTGTTTGTGCGCTTGGGAATACCATATTTTATTCTACAATGTTGAAAGAAATTCTTTATCCGTATTATTAGTTCTTAAATTTTTTCTGTGTGCTTAATATTATAGAATTTCATTATGGCAATTTCTTTCTCAACTAAAGCCCAGTGCTACTGATGGGTAACAAACTGTGTTTTAGCCGTAAGCCAAACTTTAAACAAAATAGGATTTTAAATGTATTTCACCTTGTTCTATATAAGAAAAGTCAAAAAACGTTTTAAAATCAATTTTTTTAAAATCGGGCATTTAAAGTTTAATTGCTTCACAGTATAGTAACAATTTTCGTAAAACATTAAATTTGTCCATTCTTAAAACAAATTATGATTTACTGCCCCTTTAGAACAACTGAAGAGTTAATTACTCTTTTTTCTATTCTTTAGTAAATTTATGCATATGTAGGTACATGTTTTGGCTTATATATTGTGGCACACAAATTTTTTGAAGTAGCTAAAAGGTACAGTGTGATACTATTAATTTAACTAATGAAATTCAAAAGGTAAAGGAAAGTATATGGACGACATAGTTTCTACATTCGTATATTCAAGTGGAAGACCACCCCACAGTGGAACAATATGCCGGCTATATACAAAACACAATCGAGCGAAAGAAACTAAAACAAGACAAATCAAAGAGATACGGCAGAATCTTTGAGACCGGCGGGCTTTTACAGTTTCAACAGCATCAAGAAGATATTAAACGTAATTTAAGTTAAGTAATTGAGAATTTAGAAAGTATGAAATCTTAAAATGTAAAAGAATCTAGAAATCTAGTCTAAGATCGTAATATACTTGAAACATATAAGAATTGGTAAGATTCTAAAAATAAAAAATAAATAGAAATAGTAGCATCGGATATAAAACAATAACAATAGTATAAGATATAAATATAAAAAATACGATTAAATATAATTCAGATAAAACAACAAAGGTAAATAATAAATAAGATAACAATTACTAATATAATAGCCCAGATCTCTGGGTAACGCTCTGACGTCACCAACAATAAAACTAGAGCCATAGCACTGCGAGACGTTAAACAGCATTATTTTATTGTTAGAGAACCTAAATGTCAGTAATTTTAAATTTAAAAGAGTAATTGTCGTTCTAATTTCAAATTTAATAGCTCTAAAATAATAAAATAAAATTTTCTAACAATTGATATAAAGTGTATCTCTCTATGAACAATAGTTCCCGAGAAATTTTAAATTATCTATATAAATATTAATCATATATTTCAAATTAATTTCCGTTTTTCAATAGAAAGTAATAAATTACGTCAGTGGTATATCATGCACGTGATATAGTTTGGACGCCACGATGCATCTCATTATTTATTGCAATCGTGAAGATATAATTTGATAGTATTTTTTGTCAATGTTCGACAAGCAGAGAAGTGCTTTGTTTTGAAACTAGATTTTCTATCTATCTAGATTATATCTACTATATTTTCTAGATTTTTTTTAGACCAAGAGGTTTTTTGACTAAAGAAATACGTAAATAATATGTAAATAAAAAATACATATTTCCTGTCATAAAACATATGTTTATTTTATTTGTTTTCAAGCAATGTTAAACATTTCTCTCACAAATATATCTTTTTAAACATGCCAAATTTGACGGGAAATCTCTCGAATGAAGAGACAATATGCACACGTCATACCATGACGGGTGATTTTCTAGTAACATAGTAAAAGATAATTCGAAAAAATACATTTGTATTTATTGAGGCAAACGTAAATACGTTTTATATTATATTTTCGATCGTTTAACATCTAATTACCTAAAATTTCATATTCAGAGGGCTCTTAATGACTAAAATGCATGAAGAGAAAAAAGAAAATGAGATTGACATGAATAATTGAAAGTAGACAAGTTACTTAATCAAATGGCATATTTTCCCTCGTTTTAACGTTTATAGATTGCAAGCAATATGAAGTGTTCGGATACTGAATGAAATTTAGCATTTGACCTTCATATTAATATTGTCTGGATATTAAAATTACGATTTCTCAATTTTTATACGGCCCCTTATCCTATTAGTCATATTATTTTCAACACATCAAAATTTTAAACAAAATAAAATGCACGAAATCTGACACAGTTATGAAGTTCTGAATACCACTAGTTTAGAAGATGTTAAGACCATTTCTACGGCCGCCTCGAAGAAGATTCAAGTTTCAACGGATGCCTCGAGGAAGCGATGGCTATTGAATGGCCAAAAATTATGAAACTCAGGTTTCATGACTTGGTCAATTTTAGCTGTAGAAGAGTGGAACTTCTTTTCCTTAACACATTCAGGAGCTGCAATTCATGTTTCTCTCCCATGAGGCTACTCTAAAAGCGCTTTGCTTTATCGGGCGCCGCCGAAGTGAAGTGAGAATGAAATTTTACCTCAATGAGAAACATTACTGCTCTTCATTTTTTTACCACTATTCCTGTCATGTTCTTGTGAGTACTTTGTTTGAAATGCTTTAAAAAATTGAATAGAAAAATAAACAATTTTTTTTCATAATATTGAATTCTTTTATTTATATTGTCGAATTTATTATAGTTATGTTTATAATATTGAGTTCAAATAAAATAAATCCTGCTTTTTTAATTAATATACGTTAAATTTCCATTATTCCAACTTTCAACTATATGGAAATTTTTTCTTGTTATTAAGAGAACTAAATTGTTGGTGGTACGCGCCGCCTAATGGGACATATCAGTGCCAGCCACCGGTGGCACGCGCCGCCTAATGAGACATATCAGTGAGAGCCACCGGTGGCACGCTCCGCATAATAAGACATATCAGCGCGGGCCACCGGTGGCACGCTCCGCCTAATGGGACACATCAGTGACAACCACCGGTGGCACGCGCCGCCTAATGGGACATCTCAGTGCGAGCCACCGGTGGCACGCTCCTCTTAATGGGACATATCAGTGCGAGCCACCGGTGGTACTCGCCGCCTAATAGGACATATCAGTGCGAGCCACCGGTGGCACGCGCCGCCTAATGAGACATATCAGTGCGAGCCACCGGTGGCACGCTCCTCCTAATGGGACATATCAGTGCGAGCTGCCGGTGGCACGCTCCGCATAATGAGACATATCAGCGCGGGCCACCGGTGGCACGCTCCGCCTAATGGGACACATCAGTGACAACCACCGGTGGCACGCGCCGCCTAATGGGACATCTCAGTGCGAGTCACCGGTGGCACGATCCTCTTAATGAGACATATTAGCGCGGGCCACCAGTGGCACGCGCCGCCTAATGGGACATCTCAGTGCGAGTCACCGGTGGCACGCTCCTCTTAATGAGACATATTAGCGCGGGCCACCGGTGGCACGCTCCGCCTAATGGGACATATCAGTTCCAACCACCGGTGGCACGCGCCGCCTAATGGGACATCTCAGTGCGAGCCACCGGTGGCACTCGCCGCCTAATGGGGCATATCAGTGCGAGCCACCGGTGGTACGCGCCGGCTTGAACGTGTTAAAACGTTGTTGTGTCAAAATGTTTTCATTAAACATGAATAATAGGACTAGTGAACAGTTCAAATATTTTGACTTAATAATTTTTTCAGAGGTACATTTAATGACTCAAACAACATAAAATATGATTATTTACTTTATTTAAAGTATTTTTCCAATTGGAAGTAAATGACTCTCTCTAACGGTATAGAGGTTAACTATTGGACTATGAACAGAGTGGACACCGTGTGTATAGAAGTAAGTATACGAGAAAATGGAGGGAAAGCACTCCAGAATTTTCACTATATAGTGGGACTTGATTAATTCTATTTTATTTATAATTTGTACAAAAATCAAAGTAGTCAGTAGTCTTCTGATTATATATGTTGATTTCACGATTTTGAAATTTCAGGAACAGACTAAATCCGTTTTCCAAGAAACAATGAATACTAATTTCTGAGAAAAGGAATTGAGCATTAAAGGAAATGTGCTAACACCGAAAGTGAAATAAAAGTAGAACAATTAGAATCGGTTCTTACGCACTTGTTAAAATTTCTAAGAATATGCTCTAATTAAAATCCACATATGTAGGATATTATTTGTTTAAATGCCATTTGGAAAATTTCGATTAATTGCCAATTACTTTTCTGATCAAAATTGAAGTAGCTATTATTAGCCACTGGAAAAATTATTAGTTTTAAATTTTCAATTCTGCATACGAATGCATAAAACTGAAGCTAAATATGAATTTTGTCTAAAAAATTTAGTATATTTAATATATTTTGAATCATCTGATCTGTGCCTAAAAATTTCTTAAATTAATATTTTATTCATTTCTTAGAAATGAAGCAGTATCTTCCGTAAATTCTTCCATACTGTCATCTTCGAAAGAACCCTCTTTGCAAACTTGTGGATTAAAATTTATCATATGAAAGAAAATGTTTCTAAAAGTACTTTATCTTGCATAAAAATTCTTATGCAAGAAATTAAGGTGAATCTTTTTTAAAAATAAAAATCAAATTAAAATATTTTATTTTGCTTTGAATGAAGTTTTAATTATGTTAGTTCGGAGTGAAAAAGGAATTACGATTTCTCTTTCGTTATTGCAATGAAAAGCCGTTTCGTAACAACTGAATATTTAATATCGAGAAGTAATATGAGTTTTCCATTAATTTAGCACATTATTTTACTTTTCCAACAAAATGAATTAAAAGCTTATCAAAACATCCCCGGAGACAGCTTTTATGTTCTATTCTGTCTTGAAAAAAACAAATGGCCTTCATAATTATTTCTCTTTCTTTCATAATATTTAATCTTCCTACGAATTTTACAATGAATAAGAATTACGATAGAAAAGATGAACTCAGTTTTGCAATTAATGCAGTCATCGCTTATTCTTCGATATTTTCACTGATGAAAGTTAATTTCTTTTTGTTCTTTTCGAACTTTTTTACTTCAAATTAATGTTCCATAAATATCGATACTTCAACTATCGATAGTTTTGAGAAAGTCGATGCTATCGATTGTTTCAGTCGATAGTTCCGAAAACCCGATGCTATCGACTTGGCTTCGATAGTATCGATAGTCTATCGATGTTTAAGGAATACTATTTCAAATGAAAAAAAAAACTAATTTAAGGAAAAAAATTATTTTTCCAAAATTCTAAAATAAAATCAGATAGGCTTAAAATAAAAAAAAGAATTAGGTTTGCAGTCAAAATGCTTCAGAAACCCGAAAACTTAATAATGACGCAAGTGATAGGAATTTGCTCCTTGTAATTTTTGTGTGGAATTCTTTTTGATAACATCGAGATTAAAAGGCTTATAAAGTTAAATCATTGGATTTACAGTTTATACCGACATGTATTTCAAATATTACTACCAACGAAACTAAGTCGCGCGTTTTTCAACTTTATGCGTAGAAGATAACTAAAAGAACTTATATTGCACGTAGAACATTTATATAGTGTAACGAATTAAAAAAATGTATATTTGTAGAATTATTAATATATTTAAAGAAAAGAAATTAATTAGATAAAAATCGTTTGGTCATAAAAAAATTAATTTAAAAATATCGTTTGGGTGTAAAAGAAATTAATTAAAAAAATCGTTTGGCATAAATTCTTTTCTAAAGGTTATAAAAATAGAGTGGCAACGGTATTTTTGTCTTTTGCTAACGTTGCCTAGCAACGGAGAATAATAATTATGATTGAACATGGAATTGGATGTCAGTCAGTGATGTAACGTTTGCGATGTAAGTGTATGTGTTTGTTTTACATGTTTGTGCTGTGGAAGACGTCCAATTAGCATATTGTTTTTGAGAAAGAAGGCTCCACGATTTTTCATGCTATGCTGAAATACATTACAATAGTGTTGTTTATTACCAAATGTAAAAATGGTTGGAAGAATACTTGGAGGGCTGAAAGACGAATCGAAATCTTAAAGATAAGGAGGCTCAGACATAACATTTTTACACCGTAGAAGGCATTGGAGAGCTCCGGTGCTTCAAAAACTTTTGCCGCAAATATTAAATCAGCATAGTTTGCGCCAACTCAATCCGTCCATGTCTCATATTTGGAAGTCTGTATAGAAGGAGTGAGTGAGTTCTGCATTACTGTTGGAGGAATAATAGGCATGTAAGGGTCTTTCAGGTGAAACATAGACTGGTGGTTGAAAAATTACAGACACTTTATTGGGAAATAAACACTACAGCAATCGAGAAGCAGAATAGTGAGGCTTCGAGCAGAGCCATCTTATACATTGGGCTAACCGGCAGTAGCCCAGGTGCGCCTTTGATCCAAGGGTGCCTAAAATTTTACTACACTGATTTTTAAAAATTTTGAATCAAAAAATTATTTATCTATAATTTTAAATGTGCGAAAAGTGAAAAATTAGGGCTTGTGACTAGACAGATTTCAATTTTGCTATGTTACATAAACGTGTGCATTATTTCAAAAAATATTCATACAGAGACAATTAGTGAGAAAATCCAAAACAATGCGTGTAACAGAAGTAACCTACATTATCAGTGTGATAAAGTAAGTAGCTGTGCTGATACCAAGTATCAAAGTAGCGCATCAGATGTATTTCTTTAATTATACTATAGAGCACTATTATAAAGAATGTTATATTTTTTATTACATTTGTAAATGTAGTGTGATTATTTTAAATACAATAATACAGTTTGCATTGTGTATGCATCCCAGATAGCAATTTTAGTTTGCATCAAACTTGCACTGCAAATCTGCAAACTTGCTGCAAGTTTGACACGACAAGAGTGCAAATGTGAAACAAGCTTGCAGCAAGTTAACGCAAGCTTCGAAGTCACCACAGGACGAACTTGCAGCAAGCTTGCCGCGTCAAACTCATTGCAAATTATAGAAAAAACAGAGTATGAACACACCCCGGAATAGAACTCTCGATCTACCGGTTGCGAAGCTGACGCGCTAACCACTGAGCCAATTAAACTCTGAGAGGAAAAGATAGATTTCGCTAATACATCGTTCGATTCGATTCGTATACGATTTATTTTAAACTGTTTTCTTGATTTCATTAATTTTTGAGTTGAGAATATGATTTGAAGTCAAAGGAAGAGCGATTTTCGCTAATAACTACGTTTTTCTAGTAGAATAAATTATGAAATTAGAGTTCAAAAGTAATTACTTTAAAATGGGACAAAATGTATAAGTTTATCTTTCAACAGACAGTGATTGTTTTTTCGGTTTAATTTTGTTTATAAACGATAAAATTTCAACATTCAGAAAAAGGCGATATAGTTTCCTTTAAAGTGCGAGTGCTATATTTAGTAAAAAGATGGAAAATGTTTCAAAAATTTTTTTATAAAAAAAGTTAGTTTTTTTACGAATTATCATTGATTTATTGAATTAATAAAAAGAAGGACGGTCTAGGAGATGCTATTAAAAATCTGATGTTTTTTTTAAAATAAGAGACAAAGATAATTATCTCTTTGTGCTATCTCTGCATCAAGTTTGTTTTGCAAACTTGCAGCAAGCTTGCAATGCAAGAAGGTGGCTCTATTTGTCACGGCGAACTTGTGGCAAACGCGTTTTGCAAGCGAGGGTGGCGCAAGTTGTGACGGCGAACTTGCCACAAGTTCGCTTCAAGTTGGACGCGTCAAATTTGCTATGATAAGGCAATATCAAGTCAAAATCAAACTTGCTGCAAACTTACGTGCTATCTGGGATATAATTTCCAAAAGTATTTTGATCTGAGTGTCTTTTTTATACTCAGTACTAAATGCGGCATAAATTTTGAACATAAAATTGTTGACTATTTATTTTATTAATAGAAAATTTACAGCCATAGGCGCTGAAATCCCTTGTTACTGTTCTGATGGGGCCAAATTTCTCTAGCCCTGGGCTCTCGAATTTGTTAAGATGGCCCTGGCTTCGAGAGATTACAGTTAATCACACCTATTGTTAAAGCAAATGTTCCAACGTGGTGTAGGTTTTTAGATACCTTCTGTGAAGAAGGACGAAGGCTGATGATGGAATCCCACTTCCACAGGCTTCTCGCACCACTTGATTGAAGGTCGAAGCGACGCTTTTTCTCAGACTCCTTACTACGACTATAGCGGACAGCGCCACCTGTTGACAATTTTTGTTACTAATTCTGAAACTTCTGTATCAGATTTTTAATGGCTTTCAAAGTAAACATATCAATGGTTTCATTCTTCTATCGATCTCCATTGCCGAGTTATTTCATTTTAAAATCAGGGAGTCCTTTGTTGGACACCCTGTAAATGAAATTATTTCGTAAGTCGCTGCAAACAGAGCAAACTTGACCCAAAACATTGCGGCTGAAATCTAAATGAAAACCACACATTTCAATTATAATAACACAACAAAAACAAACCAAATAAATATTTTTCTCCATATCTAATAGAACCCAGATAACTATCCATTAATATTTCTGTACATTGTTTCCGTCGGAATTGGATACGGTTAAGTGTAGTTCTGCTTCATATACAACAATCTATTATTACAATGGAAACGATTGCGTACTGCTATGACTGTTATAACGAGTGCCAAAACGCAATTTCACTGAAACATTAAAATTCGCAATGGGTTAATATTTCATGCAGCAAATGAAAACAGCACCTCACTTATTGCTTTTCTAGAATCTCATTTAGCACTGTGAAAAGCCGACAGCAGATGAATTTACGAATGACAAAAGTAGTTGAATTGTTACGATATTTTACACATTCTGTTTCGAGTTAAGAATTGCTTTATTAGGAGAATCGTTATTTAAATAAGAAATGGAAACACAAACAATGTAATGTTAGAATTTTCTTCTATAATTTATTTTTCCAGTATCTGATTATGTATACAGTTATTGCACCTTGTTGTTTTGTACAAAGGATGTTTTACTACATCAGAAAGATGTTTATTGCAACTATTCATTATTTATTACATTTAACGTAATTAAATATAGGGGAAGATTGTCGAATTTGGACTATCTAAACATTTTTTTTTTTGATATACCGTGATAAAGTACATCAAAAACGTTGTCCACAGTGTGCTTTTTGCAGGACGGAGAAATCTTTACGTACCGTGAAAGATAATTTTAATTCAAAAAAGTTTTTATTGTTGTTTGTTTATCCTCATAAAATGTAATTACCATTTTAAGAAATACACTTTAAAAGAGAAAAAAGTATAGCAGCTTATTAAAATTATGTGATCGGTCCAATTAAAAAACTCGTTTTCCAAATTAGCCTTATTTCTTTAAGTATTGCTCGTTTTACACATTAACATGAAAAACGGTGTTTGGATTTTTTTTGCCTTTACATATTTTACTAGTTTTAGCTTTCACTTTATTTCAGAACAGTTCTTGGATTGAAGAGTGCTTTCCCTCATCCTATGATGATGCACTTTCTTGCATAAAAAATGTATTTTGAAACGAAAAGTGGCTTTACGCTCATAACTGAAATTCGGCGGCTCTTTTAGATAAAGTAAAAAAAATTCCCTCGAATGAACTATTTAATTTTTACTTCAGTAATTAAAAAAATCACGCGCAACGCCACCTATTGATAAAAATGTTTAATTTCCATTTTGTTTTCGATTTTCATAGAGCGAATTACATGCACTACATTCTAGTTAAAGTTTGTGTCGTTTGAAGCCACAGAACCGGATCTAGAGCCTTCTGAATAGGGAAACTATGACAGCCACGTGCAATAGAGCGGCGCTATCTGGCGGGACTGAACGGTACTATCCTACACACATTTAAATATGAATTAATTTAAGTGTTTTACATTTCCTTTAGACTACATACTTTTACGGTACTGAAGTTTTTGCTCTAGAATTCCAGGTTGAATAACATTTTGAAGCAAGAAAATTAATTGATTTTTCGGAAAGAAACCGAAGAAACAAATTCATAGAGACACACATTATTTGCATCACATCTTGGATGCAGAAATGCTTAAATGATCAATAAAATCACTCAATTTTCTATAGTAAAGGGGAATTGGATGGGAAAGTAATGACATATATGCCACCAATAATAATATATTGGTGCTACTTGGAAATGTAATCGATTCGAAGAAATAATTTTTTTCTATTACAAGATTTAGAATAAACTATCGGGTTTATATGAAGGAGACATGTCTTAAAAATAACTTGTTCATCGATTTGTGGATAGATTAATCTGTCTGGAACGACTAAATGATTCTAAGCTGATGACAAAGCAATTGTTTTGTGTCGTTAGAGATATTGACGAACTTTGCACATACGGTGGAATTTCATACGTCGAAAATAATATAGCTGCAAATATTGATTGATGACAAATAATTATCTACTTCCTCTATGATATATTTTTATTGATGCTTTATATAGCTTTTCATGAAAATAATTATCTGAGAAAGATTAGAACTGTTGAAATATTTGGTTATTATAGAAATCACGGAATGTTGTCTCGACAGTTGTTTACTTTGCATGATTGAATATTGGATGGGCAACTACAAAGCTACTGGAAACTATCATATCTCATCAGTGAAGAATTTCTTTGATATTGTATCCAAAATTGTCTTGTGAGTGTACGTGAATGCAGATTAACAAGCAGGATAATAAAATAATAAATGGCTTTATTGCGAAAAGATTTCAGCAACACACTAAAGTAGCACAGGTTACAAAACGGAACAGCACTTTAATAAATAAACAGCAGAGATCACCAACAAATCTCAGTCGCAGCTGAAAATGCTTCTCAGTTCACCAGATTCACTACTTATCATGTCCAGCTCACTACTCTTGGTTTGAGAGCTTGCTTTTATGCTTTTTCAACAGGAAGTGACATCATTACGTAAGAAGTGACGTAATCTCTAGAAGGTTCATGAAGTTACTGGCTCCCAGTATATAATAGGTCCACAGTTCAGAATTTTTCTAGAACACTCCTTTTGTCGCCAAAGTCGCAAACTTTGTCGTCAAAATGGTCGCCAAATTTGTCGCCATGTGCTTGAAGATAAATTTGTCTCCAAGTCGCCAAGTTTGTCGAAAAGATTAGCATGTCAGAGAAACAACTTTATAGCTTAGTAACAATATGAAGATTGTTCAGCGAACACTGATACTGGTATTAGTGCTAAATTACTGCATCCCTCGCTAGCGAGTATAGTAACACAGTTATCGGTTTGCCGGTACATCACAGCAATTCCTTACTGCCTTATGAGGGCCCCCTGTGGCTTTTCATATTCCACAGCATTTTGTTACTTCAAAGAAGGTGTGTCCGAACAGAAAACATTTAACGCTACTTAGGGTGATTTTAAATAATTTAAGAATCATGTGTTTTCGAGTATTTCTCAATGCAGTGTAAATTCAGCGAAGTGCTACATAAATATTTTCTCTAAGGACATACCACCAAGTCCACAGTCATACTGAGATAAATAAGTTTCCTATGAAACAAAATTTGGTTTTACTTTTAATCTTGATTATAACCCGAATACACAGATAAAAGTCTTAACTGATTTATCTAAATTAATACTAGTATTCTCAAACTTGACACTGTCACAGAACTACAGACAGACGGTTCGAAACCACATAGATTTACGACTAGTTTCTAACCTTCATTCCACGCCAGTATCAGTATATATACCCAAAACATAACCGGAGAATAAATATTAAAATGTAGTTTTTCCAGCGCCAGCGCGTGATTGGCTCCGCAACATCACGTGCTGGTGCGGGATTGGCAGTCAATGTCTAAAATTAGTGATTTTTTAATCTTTTAAATAGATTTTAATTGAATATTTAGAATTATATATTTTTTATACTCTATCACTTTTATTCCCCAAACGTATGCTTCGGCTTCAAAGAACTTTCTTTTAAAGTGTTCAAAAGATGCAGGGCCAGACAGAAAATTAAATTGAATTGCACCACATCCCCGTGGAAGGGAAAAAGTTATGCGGTTAACTTATAATTAGATAACGCTGGTTTGCTTGATAGTGTGTGACGTTCAACTTTTTCAACCTGGTTCGGTTTTGCATAGTTTTTTCATCTAACAACAGGCACCTTGGGTATTGTGCGTTTGACGAAATGAGTATCTTAAACTATCACATTATAGATATTTCAGAACTAAAATGAAGAGTTAAAAATGTTTAAATCAGCGAAATGGTTGATGGGGATTTTTATCAAAATATTTCATTGTGAAATTCTGCAATAGATGGATGATGAAGGTTCTGGAAGTGGATGAAAGAAAATTTAGATTCAATAGTAATTTTCTGTAATTATATATTAAAAACTCATTATTCGAATATATCTGAAATACGTATCATGTGATGAATAATAGACTGGTCGGAAATTATAGGCAGATTGTTTAAACTTAATTAGTTTGTATCAATGATGATGTACTGACCTAGAAGTTAGTATTTCAATAAAATATCTTTAAACTGAAGATAATAAAATATCTTACTCATTCACATTTTGAGTTGTACAGTGTGATTATAAGAAAAACTTTACCGCCATATGAATGCTTGAAGGTCATGCTGTTAAAGGAAACAGAATGTAATTTTGGCTGCAGGTCTTTTCATGCATATGCTCACGAATGATGTGAAAAACAACCTACAGTCTGAATCTCACAGTCAGATAACAGTGACAAAGTTTAGAAAATTTCAAATGACAACAACTAATTTTTATTTTAAAGTTATCTTTACAGTAAAAATCCTGAAATGGAGTTGGAAACGTACCTGTAGTATGAAAAACGTCATCTCTAGACTAAGATTAAGATAAACGTGAAAATAAATAGACAAAGACTAAGAAAAAGGTGAAACCAGTAAGGAGA
>BGPR01005206.1:56586-78418 GCA_013235015.1 Araneus ventricosus | reverse complement strand
TTGTTTACTTTGTTTTCGTATGTTCATATATAACAAGTTATATTTTGGTTTGGATTAATATATATATATATATAGTAATAATTATATAGTAATATATATATAGTAATAATTTTTAATCTTATTATCTTTCTGCATTTCATTGTGTGAATAATATTAGGTTATATTGTTTTTATATTTAATTTTAAATGAGGGTTTAATAGGTGTATATGATGAAAATGCTATTTGAGTTTTAATGGTTTAATATATATATATATATATATACATATAATATCAGGTAAACATATAAAAAATACAATTTTTATACCCCCGAGACATTTTAATGAATAGATTTCAAAGAAAACTGTCTTCAAGGGAAACACGAAACTTTTTTGAAAAACGACGGCATCTGAGCATCAAGTAATGGGATAACAATGACTTCCATTCCTCCGTTGAAGGAAAAAGAATCCTCTAAGACTGCGGATCTGATGGCGAAATCCCTGCAATCAACTGCACGGAAAGATGATGGCAGAAAGAAGATGGCTGTCAAATGTGATGGATGTGCGAAACCACTCTTTGCAGAGAAATTCAATATTTTTATTTCCCTCTTTAACTGTTTTTGCGGATGTGTATGGAATTTATATTAGATTATATCGTAAAATTTTGCTTTTCCTTTTATTGATTTTCTCAGAAATTCCAATACTTTCTACGTAAATATTAAAAAAAGTCCATAAAATATAGATTTCTATGATTTTTTTGTGAAATTTTCACTCAGGTGTTGTTGTAATCTCTTTATAATATCGTATAGTTACAATGACATTGATTTACAATAAATAGTATAGAAACATCTTACCGCAGGAAAAAATGTAATATTTTGGACGACATCCAATGTTTTTCAAAATTTTAGATTTATATACTAAACACAATGTGGATAAAAAAAACCCTAACGCCATGGAATCGATTATTTTAGATCACCCCCTTTTGTGGGATATTCTCGACAGTGCTCTTTGTGAATAACAGGGCAAATTTATTTTTTAATCTTCTAAATATTGTATTAATTCTTTCTTTGAATAAATAAATAAATAAATTTGAGCAACCTTTGAAAAAAGCATTGGCCATGTGGAAAAAATCACCATTTTAAGATATCTTTCAAGATATTTCTAAATATTGGTATAATTGCATTTTATGATAAGACTTTTTTAAAACTATCGCTTACTATTGTATTGCATTACTTATATTATATTACTTATATTGTTTTGTATTTTATTACCCAATTTTTTCTATTGTTTTATATACTTGTATTGTATTGTACTGCAATAATATTTGTATTGTAATTTTTCTTCCCTCCGACTCGTGACATGCTTTACAATCTTTTAGCAAGCAGGGTCTTTGTGGGCAATAATAATAATAATAAAGCTATTTCTTGCTTTAATTGCCCATTATTTTTTTGTTTGGTTAAATTAGTTAGTATCTGTTAATCTCAAGAATAGCAATGCTTCTACGACTACAGAGTAATTAGGATTAAAAATCACAACATTGACAACTTTCAAATACCTTCTATTAATTTAACAATTAAAAAAAAGTATTGCATAAATGGGAAACAACAAATCTTAGTAATTTTAAGTTGTGATTTTCTCGTGTACGAAGTATATACAAAGAGAAAGTATTGTTATCTTCAAAAATTCCGATTTCGAGATTTTGATGAATTCCCATGTTTTATACCTCCTCGAGTCTTAAAGAAGCATTTTTGGAATTATGTCTGTCTGTCTGCGAATACGATAACTCAAAAACAAATTGCACAAGGCGCGTGATGTTTAGCATGTGGTCTTTACACCAAATCTATTGATTTCTATCAAATTTTGGAGGATATCTGGGGAAGTTTGTCTGACGGTCTGTGTGCATCTTACATGATAACTCAACAAATTAAATAGTTAGATAAATACAATTTAGTACACAGTTACATCATGAAAATTTGAAATATGTTTGTACTAAATCCGTCAAAGGGTTGACTTTCTGCAGTCTGCATATTCCCATGAATGTAAACAATATAACTCCTAAACACAATGACAGTAAACACAATGACTTACAGTTCAGCAACGGATTCCGAGACTAGAACTTTTGGACGATTTTACACCGGAAAGGGGTGTCAGGCAATGAGTCATATGAGCGCATTTGCGGAGTTCTTTGTTAGATCACGCTCAGTAAAATGTAAACATCCCCCTTCCATTCTTCACTTTTCCCTTATTTTGATGAAATTAACTCCGCCCAGCGCATACTCAAAAGCGCGAAGGATTTCCGAATACTTTGCTAAACAACAGATAAATAAAAATTGGTATGAGGACTTCATACCTTAATTTGAGATCTGTTCCCAATTTTTGTTTCAATCGGTTGAAAAAAACATTTCAAATTGCATATTCGCTTTCTTCACCATTCTATGTCGCAAAAAAAGGCACGACCGATTCCCGCCTTTGTTAGCGAATGGCGCATGTTACTGGCGCTAGGTGTATGTTTTCCCCACCTGTGTTAGGTCGCATGCGAGAATGTGAATGCGTATATTCGCGTGCAAGCGAGCGAGGTAACTCAGAAACACAATAACGTAAATAAATGAAATTCGGTATGGATTCTTTTAACAATAAATGTAGATCTGTGACAAATGTTGGTTCCAATCGGTCACAAATAATGCGTCAATATTTGGCTTTTCGTGATCATGCTACAAAGAATGCCGAGCATGCAATATTGTATCATGATTTTCGAAGGTAGGGAGAAAGAGACGGAACACTGTATCCTTGTATTGTTATCCTTTCGACTTTCTGCATTCTATGCCGAGGGCAGTAAATATTTGAGTACTCGTACCGGTCCCGTTCAAGGCCGGTAATTTTACCCTGGGGATGACGCCTTCACTACCTGGGTAGTACGACATGTTGTCCGATATGGTACAATATTGTTCGATATTGTATAATATTATATGATATTGTGCATTATTGTTCGATATAATGCACAATATCATATAATATTGCGCCATATTGTTCGATATTGCACAATATTATATGATATTTTGCAATATTGTTCGATATTATATGATATTGTGCAATATTGTTCGATATTGCACAATATTATACGATATTGTGCATTATTGTTCGATATTATACGATATTGTGCATTATTGTTCGATATTATATGATATTGTGCAATATCGTTCGATATTATATGATATTGTACAACATTGTTCGATATTATATGATATTATACAACATTGTTCGATATTATATAATATTATAAGATATTGTACAATATTGTACGATATCGTTGTGCTGTTGGGGTAGGAATATTCGAGAAAATCTAGGAGAAACCACTCTAGCTGATTTTGAGACCTACAGTCTCTCACCGAAATTTTCTCACGGGTGAGGAAGTTTGAAGAGGAGGGTGACGGCTCAGGTGCCGAACTATTTCATTGTAATTAAATTAATGCCGCAATTAATTAAATTAATGCGTAATAAATAATTTTGTTTCAAAAAGGAAGGTGAGGCTAATTAAATTAAACTAAATCACACTTTAGGATGCGATATCAAGTTTGCTATTACCGAATAATAGCGTTCCTACAATATTTTGCTGTATCTGACTGAAAAATTTTGTAACGACAGACTTACCTTATGGTTAAAAAAATTCATGTTCTTTATAACATTAGCTACTTGCATATGTATGAACTAAATCTACGGTGAACTCCAGGGATTAGTTTAAATGTCAGCTCGATGCTGGGCAGGGTTTATTGATGGAAAAAAATGGAACTTTTGAAGAGCAAAACTTAACCAAAGTTTAAAGTTAAAAATATAAGAAGTCATTAATCACTGATGAATAAATGCATACATGATAGGGAGCAGCTGACTTCAAGAGTTTCTCTTTAGTTCGGTATTTTATAGGTATAATGAATTGCTTATAAAAGTATAAAAAAGGGAAATGAAAATAAGGAAATGCCTTAGATTAGAAAAGTAATTTCTTTTAAACCACAGTTCGGCATTCATTACCAGAAAGAATCTTTGAAGTTTTCGGGAACATAAAACTTTTGCTTCATTAAATCAAAAAGTTATTTATTTGGATATACTGCAGATAATAGACGGAAGATAAAGCGTTTGTATGCGTAAAGTAATCTTCCACTGTGTGGATTTGGACCAAAATTTTAACAATGGCATGTGGCTGGTATCGAATGAAGAAATCACGCGCACATACCCGAACTTTTAAATCTGCTTTAAATTTCGCCTTGGCGCCATCTATCGTTGACTTTTTGAATTATAAATATTTTTGCTGTGGATAAAGCCCCATTTCAGTTTGATCCGATTCGTCAAAGTCATTTTTTTTATGATCATTTGTTCCCTTTTGATGAATTTTGAAGTTTTAAGGAGATCACGACGCACCTTGCACGTTTAGAATGACATATTTTTTAATCAGAAGGAAATGTTAATCTACTTTTGAAAAACTGTAACATTGTTTAATTTAACGATTAAAAACACTCTTTATCATTCTGAAAACTACCACGAATCGATTTTTCCATGTTTTATGTAGAAAATAAATTTATTTTGGCAGATTCTTTTATTGTTTTATACAAAATGAAAGTTCTGCTTATCGAAAATATATCAAAAGTCAATGATTTGTATCCCCAAAGGGTAATTTATTACATAAACCTAATTCTCTTTTTTACGTCCATTTATCTTTATAGTAAGTATAATGCTACATAACTACATTATTTTCGTGATAGAGCTTGGGATGGAAATATTGCTGCCTCGTGAAAAATGAGTTTGGGAATTGGATAAGTAAACTAGAATAAATATAATGGGAGATATTTGCATCAGCCCATACGACTGAATTGACTCGTAATAAATTATGCTTTCGCTTAAATATATCTATTTATCATTTAGCTTCGCAAATTCAATAATTCAACAAATAAAGTTTGTATTTAATTTTTATCTTTGTAAACCCATTTAAAATTTAGTCTAGTCACGAAAATCATGTTTTGAAGTAAAATTTAGATTGTGAAAGCTTTTAGAAAAAAACTATGCAGGAAATCAAAAACATTAAAGAAAAAAAAAGATTGGTTTATTTGTAATATAGAGAAACTATGCCAGCAAAATTTTATGATGCATGATTTTCTTAGTAAATTTTAAGAAACATAATTTTAATTTTAAAAACAACACATAAAAGGGATAAAGGATGAGTTTTAATTAACTTACAAATTTGAACGGAAATAACTTCCCAAAGCCTCACTTGATGACGCTATGAATGCGTGCAATGAGAGAGGGTAAAAAAGGAAATTGTTTAGCATCACTTTCACTCTTCATCTAAATGTCTTTCAAACCGTAATATTCAACTTTAAATTATAGTTTTATTCTTAAAAGATGGTATTTATATGGTGAAAATGCAATTTTTACCACGGAATGATCTTCAACATTAAAAATAAAATGACCTAAGCCTTATAGAACAATAGTAAATGATCTCAAATTAAATGTGAAAGTTTTAGTTACGTTCAAGATTTCAAGGAGGTGACTTTTTTACTGGACCGAGATATTGTCATAACTTTGAAAGTTTTCCCTTTGGAAACTTAGGCCGCGGTGGCCTAGTGGCAAGGTCTCGGCTTGGGGGCCGGAAGGTTCTAAGTTCGAAACCCGATTCCACTGAAGATTCGCCGTGTATGGGGCCTGTTGCACGCTAAATCATACGCAATGTCCAAACGCCATCCCGCTGGTTTGGCGTGGAAGTTTGGAAGGGGGTGCCAGCTCAGATGTCTTCCTCCTCATCTGACCGTGATTTAAAATTGCGATGTCCGTCCCAAAATAGCTCTCGTGTTGCTTCAAAACGGGACGTTAATATAATAAAAACTAAAAACTTTGAAAAAATTATCTGTAATGCAGAATCCATAAGACATTATACATAAAACAAGTAATATAAAAATAAATTTTTAAAGTCAATTCCTACTTAGGTGATTCGAGATATAGTGAAAAATACACTGCGCATGCGCAAAGATATGGCTGAAATATGGGGGTGCTTCGATGATCCCATGGGCCATCCATATATCCAAGAACAAAGTCTGTAATGTTAATAGTTTTCGAGATATAATGAAAAACGTACTGCGTATGCGTGATGCAAAATATGAAATGACAGACAGACGCACAAGAAAGCGAATTAATATTGCATTGTCATCTAGTTCTGAGCTATGTTTAAAGTTTCAAGTCTCCAGCTCATCGGAAAGTTAGTTTAAAATCGATTGCAAAATTTGAACAATATATATAAATAAATATATATATATATTGGGAGGGTGTGAACTAATAGTAGGAATTGAAAAAAACGTAATCATTTTCCACTTTCTTTTCAATAAAAAAAGTTTGTAATACTTTCTGAAACGACTCCAAAGTTATTTCAAGTTGAAGGTTATTTAAAATTCGAATTGAATTTTGAACCGGCGGAGGAAGTTTTAGAAGTATTTAAACATAAATACCCCCAATAAGAACTTTTTGTTATTTTTCATGCAAAAGAATTGTACTTGCATTCTCTGCTAGTAATTTATTGCACGATCTTGTTAAAATGTTACAAAATAAATGCTCAGAAACGGTGTCCTTGTATTCTTATCGGCAAAAAGTGATTGATATTCAGTAACTCTAGATCAAATCGTTTTTATAATGATCTTCTTAAAAACCTTTTTTATTCCAATGTCTGAATACATTAAACAGCACATAGGTAAATCATTTATCGAATATTAAAAAATAAAAAGAGAGGGGTTATTTTAAAATCTATAGTTACTCCTGGGTAAGCTACAATTTCGCCTCGTACTTATCCCTAATGAATGCAAAATATATGTTTTATTCATTTAACCTTTATCCTTTTAAGCTAATGAACATTTGTCCTCAAGTTCAAAAAACTAATTTGTATTATTTTCTGCTTCTATTCCCATTTTTTCCTTCTCAGATGTTATTTTTAATTTTCTGCCAAGTTCAACGTATTTTCCTTGGGCTCTCATTTCAGCAGAAAGTTTTGGTAATAATGCATAGCTTTTTTTATTTGTTTACATGAAATAAAATAGATAAGACCTCAGTCACCCACCTCAAGAAGTGTTCTTTTGGGCAGTGAATATTCTAATTAATATAACCTGTGACAGAACAAAATGTGCTTTTTTCTAGTGTGAAATTAATTTTGTTTTCTGGTGAGAGTATGCATCATACCTACCTAATATATTTAAGTAAAAGGCAAATGTTCCAAAAATAATATATAGATTAAATTCCAAGTGTAAATTTGTACAAATTTGATTAATCGGTTTTAGAAAACAACTATTGAGACTTAAAACAACAGGCACAGCTATGTTTCATGTTCATTATTAGAACATTGAACAATTATAGGATGGTGATTGTTTTTGTTTGAAGCATGATTAACACATTCACTGCCGCTGGAGCATCCAGAAGCTATTATCCAATTAGATGACCCTTTATCTAATGTAGTTAAGAGATGGCAAAGAAATGTCATCTAAATAGATAGATGGTTCGAAAATTAGGCGTGAATAGTGACAGTAAATGTGTTAATACAATAAGTTCGTTGTTACTTCAATATAAATACTTTTGTACATAATATTAATATTTATATTAATAATTTTTACTGAAAGTCTCCTTTTACATCTAAGCTCCTGAAAACAATCCTAACCAATTATTTTGATGCTGAATGGCAAAAAAGACATTGAGAAAGTGATTTTCGAAATGAGTCTTTGATTTCACTTCTCAATTCCACAGGATATTTTTAAAAAGTATATACTGACACAATTTTTACCAGTATCCAGTGTATGAGTGTTCGATTTTAAAAAGAACTCCCCTGCTTTTGGAACAATCAGTGAAGTAGATTATGTATTGTATGAAATTTAATTGAATTTTAATACTTCTCGGAAGTATTGTGGTGTTGAAACACCGAATGAAACTTAAACCATCGGGAGTGTCTCCCCTAAACTTTCTCGGGTACTTTTCCGTTAGCCGGGCGCAAGCGAAAAATCGCCAAATAATGTAGAATTCCGCCGAATTTCTTACAACCATTCTCTCGGCGACTTGGCTCGCGTTTGGTTCACAATTGGCGATATTTGCGCCCGGCTAACGAAAAATCGCTTCGCTCTTGGCGACTTGGCTGTTCACAATTGGCGACATTTGCGCCCGGCTAACGGAAAATCGCTTCGCTCTTGGCGACTTGGCTGTTCACAATTGGCGACACTTGCGCCCGGCTAACGGAAAAGTACCCTTTCTCGTATATACCTAACACATGTGGAGGAAAAATAAACTGAAAGGCATTAAAACGAACAAGCGTCCCTAACTCAGTGGAGAAAAAAAACTTGGGAATCGGAAGCTGGGATGCGAAAGGCGTGGGTAGAAGCGGAAAGGATTAGCGCAAGTGAATCGCGCAATTACGCAATAACGGCCTCGCAGTATTGTGTGTTGAGAAAAGAGAAGTAGGCGATTTGAACAACTTTTTTTCGACCGATTGAAACGAAAATTGGGCACGGATTGATGTTAGCAAGTCTCATACCAATTTTTATTTATCAAAAGAGTAGGGTTTAATAGTTATAATGTTTAGAAGTATGCGATTATACAGACCGACAGACAGTCAACCCTTTGACGGATTTGGCCCAAAATTTGATACGGACCTGCATTCTTGATGTTAAAACTGTGTATCCATGTAACTATTCAAATTCTTGACTTATAGTGTTCACATGAACACCTACAGACGGACTTCCCGTAGACGGAATTTGTCCAAAATTTGATAGAAACCTACAAAGTATGTTTCAATATCACGTACCACATTTCATCCCCGTATCTCTAATAGTTTTCGAATTATTGTGTTCACAGACAGACATAATTCCAAGATTGTGTTTTTCGGACTCAGGGAGGTCTAAAACGTGGAGATTCGCCAAAATCTCGAGTTCGAATTTTTTGGCGATTAGAATATTTTCTTTTTGTATACTTCGCATACGAGGAAGTAAAAAAGCATGTAAACTAGAAAAGAAAAAGATAGAAGCAGTCTGTAGGCAAAAATCAATTTCGAGCCTCTAGTTCAAAACATTGTAGCATGATAATGTTTTAGACTTGATTCGTATATCTTGTCTTCCATCTGGCTCGATTGCATTTTGTGTGCAACGATATTTATATCACGCAATTTACAGTAGGAATATCTGTTTGTCTTGTAGCAACTCCTTTTGGAACGAGTTTCTATCCTTTGTTTTTTTTTTCAGTCTTGCGTCAAAAAAAAAATCAGACTATATGCCAGCATAAAACATTATCATGTTAAAATTCTTACTCACCCCCCAAAAGAACATTTCCAGTATTGTAAAATCAATCACTAAAAGCCAAAAACAAATTAAGACAAGCCAGACGAACACAGATAGCGCATCATGAATTTTAAAGAACATTCACGACTACAAAATACCTACAGTCGAAACAGCATTTGAAAATTCTGAATCTTTGAAGGCAGCTTCTTTTTAAGGTCAGACATCGTAAAATTTGTGTGAAACGGGGCATTCACCCCTGTTCCAATTAACGATTTTTGGAACACAGGAATGCAAAACCTTTCTTCAATTTCAAATCCGGACGGAAAATGTCACAGATATATAGTTCTGTTGGAATGTCAGGCCGCGGTGGCCTAGTGGTAAGGTCTCGGCTTCGAGAACGGAGGGTGGCAGGTTCGAAACCCACTTCCACCGAAGATACGCCGTGCATGGGGCCTGTTGCACGCTAAATCATCCGTAGTGGCCATTGGTGTTAGCGCAGAAGCTTGGAGAGGGGGTTTCCAGCTCAGGCGTCGTAATCGCCATCTGACCGCGGTTGGAAATTTCGAGGTCCTTTCTTAAATATCCCTCGTGTTGCTTCAAAACGGGACGTTAATATAATCTAACCTTAAAAATGAAACATGATTCTTCGAGACGCTGATAAATCACCCATGTGCATGTGGAGCGAAGTGGGGAAGAGGAAATTGCGTAGGAGTCAGACGGGGGCTGTGAAAATCCTCAAACAATCTCAAGAAGTGTTCTCAAGCAAACTTTTGAGCCTGACTGAATGACTTGTCTAAAGCTGTGCATTCATCTGTGCTCCATTCCATTCCATTTGTTATAAGACTGGTTTTTTTCCATTCATTCAAGTCGAAAAATGAGGCACGTCATTTACGGAGGCTCCAAAGTTTGTTTTGTGACAAGGTTCAAAGCCACAGAATTCTACCCTCATCCTCTTCCCCTACGCGGGAGATTTCGAGTTTCACTTTAACCTCCGACGCGAGGTCTCAATGTTGGCAGATCCTTTGATGTTCCTTTACCCTCTAATCGAGGTCCCAAACTGGAATCGGCGACTGAAGTGTTGGATTTTGAGTTCGTTTGAATTCAAGCATTGCCATTTCGCTATGCCAATTTCCATCGGTTTTTAAAACTGACGATTGCTCTTTCCTTCCCGTGTTCCAAAAAACCCAATTTGGAAGAGATGTGAATGACTTGCCTAAATCTATAGACTCGTATGAGTGGAATGAAAACCATTTGCTGGTACAAATGTACTGAATACTCGTGAATGCCCAGCTTAAAGCTAACGCATATGTGTATGCTGTTCGAAAGTTCAGACCCAAAGAGAAAGATGACAACTTTAGTGTTTCTACAGCAAGCACAGAGATCGCATATTCAAATATTTTAAAGAAGAGAATCGAAATAGAACATACTTTGAGCCTTTTGACAGCAAATTCTGTTTTGACTACAGCTGGAAATGTTTTCCACAAGAGGGTGCAGCATCAAGTCACAACAAATGTTCAGTATCCTCTTTTTCATTTATTTATCTGCTTAGCGTTATTTTGATTTCGTGGGATATTCACACAACTCTGTGATGTAAACGTCACGTCTGCAATTAGAATATAGTAGATCACTGTCTATATGTTTCTTATTTATCCGGCCTTCACGTTTATGCGTAGTTTAATCACAATCCTGATTCATTCGTAACCATTGCAATGAAAAATTACGTCGTTCACGTAATCGAATGTTCTCCAAGACTTAAATTCACTGTAACTGTTTTTACTTTATCGTATATGAATAGGGTTGCCATAATTGCCAAACATTGATATGGGACGATTAAGTGCTAAATAAATAAACCATGAATAGAGTGGGTAGATAATGGTTTAATTTTCTCTTATAAAAAATCAATAAAGATAAAGACATCTAATAAAATGAACATGTAGAAAAATAAAATGGATTACGAGGCTAATCATTTTTAGCCCAGTCATATTTTAAGGTTGGTTTTACTTTCTTAATTATATCATTTTCTTCTTTCACATGATTATAAAGTCATTTTAAAACTGTACTGACATATCAAAATTGCTTCAATTGTCTCCACTAGTAAACTGTTTCTTTCGTCCGATTAGGAAAAATATTCTCTCTACATTTTGCATTGTGGGCTGGAACAGCAAATTTGTATTCGCATATCTTTATTAGGCATAGCATCTGATTAATATATTTTGTATCTATAGAAAGCTTCAGTCATTTCGCTTCCATACTCAGTTTCATAGCTGCTTTTCAGTTTTGGTTGGTAAATAATTTTATCTTAAAAATCTTTTAGATATAAAACTGGTTGATTAGAATCTAAATGCTGCCAATATCGACGTTTCTTTTTTGCAAATATGCAGTAGTACGATCTTAATATTTTTACTTTCTCGTATACGAAGTATACAAAGAGAAAGTATTGTAATCGTCAAACAATTCGAACTAGAGATTTTTGACGAATGTCCACGTTTTAGACCTCCCCGAGTCCGAAAAACACAATTTTGGAATTATGTCTGTCTGTGAACACGATAACTCAAAAACTATTAGAGCTACGGGGATGAAATTTGTTATGTGGTCTTTACACATAATTTGTAGGTTTCTATCAAATTTTGGACAAAATCCGTCTAAGGGAAGTCTGTCTGTCTGTATGTCCGAAGTCATGCGAACACTATAACTCAGAAACTTGAATAGCTAGATGGATTAAATTTGGTACACAGTTTTATCGTCATGAATGTAGGTCCGTATAAAAGTTTGGGCCAAATCCGTCAACGGGTTGACTGTCTGTCGGTCTGTATAATCGCATACTTGTTAAGCATTCGTTTCAAAACCATTTTCATGCGCATGCGTACTTAGCAATCTCTGGTACCAAGCGGGAGGATTACGTCACTTTGTCCTTGAGACGGAGTTTGTGATAGATATGTTTTATCTCCTGTTTTGTTTTCGCTCGTTCGTATTAGCGGATCTTGCTGGAGTGTGATGGAAAATAAATATTGCTAAGTTTTAATACATAGGCATCTCTTTTAATATGATTCTTCACTTAAATATTTTACAATCACTATAATCTGCAATGAAAAACCTTCTGATATTCGTTGCATTCTGGATTACAGTAGGTTCGATTTTTTTATCCACGCAAGGGGAGGGGAAATTACAAACTTTTAAGCAGTATACGAGAAAGTTTAGGGGGCCACTCCCACTGGTTTAATGTTCGACTAAATCGGTCGGCGGGGTGACCGTTTATCGATCTGCCTATTGGAGTGTATATAAACGCGATAAATTAAAAACACAACGACTTAGATAAATGAAATTTGGTATAAGGTCTTGTGACCAAAATTGGGCATGTGCATCAAATTTTGGGCCCGATCGGTTGATAGAAAGGCGTCTTAAATGTACATTCAATTTTCTTCATTAAGCTACAAAATACAAACGCTACATATTGTGTCACATACGCAAGAATCGAGAAGGCGGAACATACATTCTTGCGTGCTTTGCCGTGACTTTCCTAGCTTTGCCGCCTCCCTTCCCATCCCTGCGTTCCGGAATGTAGAGTTTTATAAGAAAAATCGAAAAGAAGGTACTAAATTGCGTAAGTGTGCAAGAAAATGGAGGAGAGAACACTTTGGTTGTCAGTGTTACATAACGAAACACTTGCGTAAGTGTTTAGTTATGCAGTGTTATCTATGTTAGCGTTTTAAAAATATTTTATTAAATATAAAGCTTAAAAACAATCAACTAGAAAAATTTGAATAAATTTAAAATTGTTTTAGTTAAAAATAGTCTTTCTTAATATGTCAGGATTGGTTTCATTCTCCAATAAAAAAAAATAATGTTTTTGCCTCCTCTGTTTTGTCTCTTCGAATATAGATGGCGCCATGGGACTAGTGTTTCTTTTAATAATTCCTCCTTTTAAAAGAAAATTAGCGTGGGTTTGTGATTAGTTGCAGACTTTTTTCTCATTTTTCCCAACTATGGGCACAGATTAAATTTTTATTTATGTAGGCTTATTTTAAAATAGCCAGGTGGCTGATAATTTTAATCAATCTTATTAGCGTTTTTATGTGTGTGTTTTTCCTCTTTCTTTTGAAAATATGCTTTTTGATGTACATATCTCCTTGGTCCTTTGTTTGGGAAATTTCGGGCTAAGAGAAGCTATATTTGACGTAATGCTATTTTCTTACAGAAAAATTTCCCAATTATTATTTTGAATCCATTTCGAAAAAAGTTCTTAGCCCTTGAAAAAATGGACTAGATTGAATTCCTTGCTTGTTTTTGGTTTTATTCGATTAGCTCTGAGTTTATTTTGTTTTTTGGGGTTATCTTTGTAAGATCTTGATTTCCATTATTAAATATAACTAACTATCAATACCCTCACGGCACTGTCCGTGGCATCATGACTTCAACGAAATGAAAAAAATCCCACAATGACATAAAATAAAGTTTTGAAAAAGAAATCAAAACAAAAAATACATATATTATTGTTTTTGCCGCTTATTTTTCTTCTCGACAGTGACATTTGAACTGTAGGAAAACAATGCCGAGTACATTAATCCAAAAAAATATTGAAAAAATACAATGTGAAATTCATTAGACAATAGGCAAAATATGCGAGACAAAGAAATATGTTAAGGCATTGCTGAAGAATATAATCGAAGCCATTCAGTAAATATATCATTTTGAAAAGGAGGACGAATCTTACTTTTGTTATGATGATTTCTGTGCTAAATCGTACTACGGCTAAATGCGAGAGCGCATGACGTCACTATGAGAACGTATGACATCATCTGCTCTCTGCGACGCCAGCCAATGGGATTTCAAAAATACGTACTGGGAAGTGGCCTTGGAAGAAAAGCTTCATTATCGTTCCTCCGTGGTTATGAGAGGAAAATTTTGAGCTCATTTGGGAAACGATTAATTAAAAATCAATGAAAAACGTAGTTTAACCATTCTTCTTTTAAATCAGGGAGAAACGTTCCAGTTATTACCTCAAAAAATTTGAAAAAACGAAATTATGATGTCGGTTGCAGCAATTCTAGATTTAATTCTTAAATTTTTGGAAAAACTGATTATTTTTAAAAATTTTCTTAAAACTGAGTAAATTATGTCAGACGTTCAAAACAAATTTCATTAGAACAAAAATTGTTTGCCTATTCCATGATGTATATATTTTCTTCCCAGGATTATCAGATACGACACTATGGACAAATATGTGCAAAAAATCACACCAAAGCAACACAGAATTTGAAATAAGAAATTTCACATTAAATTTTAAAACCCGGACTTAATTTAAATGATTTCTCCAACTGAAAGTATATTCCTATCTCAAACTATTTAGAAATTAGCTATCAGTCCAGGTTCAGAGTGGACATCTGTATAGTGTTGTTCCTTCTAAACCTTCTATAATCCAAAAATATTTGACAATTTCAATTTCTGCATTACATTTTTTAGAATATTTACCAATTCATATACGTGCCTTTTGATTGTTATCCTAGGATTTATTGCCCTTTAAAATGAAGAACAGTTATCAAAAATTAGTGGCTAAGGGCTCATTCCATATTAACAACGTTCTCTCTAACAAAAGACTAACCATAATCCTTTCTCAAGTTTACGCCCATAACCTTATCTTTCTACACCTCACATTTGGAAGTGCTCCTTTCCGTAGTAGGATGTTATTTACAGCTGTACGTGGGCTCTCACTAATTCAGAAATAGTTAGGTTATGAAGTGTTTATGATATTTATTAAAATTAAAGTTATGGAAATTAAGAGACTCGAGTTAATATACTCTTCGCCTGAAAAATCATGCTTTCTGTAACTACATAATTAACCAGAAAGCTAGTGGTTAAGCGGAGACTCTAGAAATTATCTACGATAAGATAGGTTATGATGATTTATATATTTAAATGAAATATTGCATGGAGGCGAAACAAGTCGTTGAAATGTTACGCAGGAACAGAGATACGATTATCAATAATTTAGTTTATTATTTTTTGTATTAAAAATTATTTAAAATTTTGTTTCTTTTGTGTTTAGACTATTAGGTCGTAACTGGAATGACAAAAAATCTATTCAAAAATTATTTTTATAAAGAAACCTGATGTTTGTATCTGTTCATCTCTGAAAATTGTAGATTTCTTTATATTCATATTTTATAGGTCATAAACGGTCACAAATTGGTCACGTATTGAAAGCTAACACGCATTTTGCTTTTATATGTTTCTAAATCAACTTTGTTAACTTTTTTCCTAAACTAGTTACAAGACAATTCTTGAGACATTCTTGTTACCTTAATCAAATAGATTAATTTCACAGTTATCTAGCTAATCAAATCCATAAAAATTAACTATGGTTAAAGAAGATTTAAGAATATGCGAAAACTTAATAAATAACCGACTCCAACAGTGATTAAGCTGCGGAAGACAAGAAAGTAAATCTTTTATCTTCTGGTTAATGCTTTAAGTCTTCTTTCTGCCCAAAAGATTTTCTTGCGATTCCTCTAATTACAGTGCTCAACGCAACAAGCATTTTAAGTCCTTGAAGCAATTTTCTTGCTTTGAACTTGATGAAAGTGGAGCTTTTCTTTCCTGAAATTACAAATTAACCTCACACAAAATGCAAATCTGCATTAATATTAATGTAGACTCTCCAGGAAACATGCTAAAGGCTCAAGAGTAAGCAAGATAATGGCGGTTTTTAACTGATTTGTTTTATTTCATCGGTTTAAGAACGTTTTTTTATTTTCATAGAGGCAGAACACCACTCCATGCCCCTACACCTGGAATCAGAGTGGCTGATTCTTAAGCAGTTGGATAGGTATGAAGTGTTTATTTATTTAAAAAATCATTATATATGTGGCAAAAAGGAAAAGGAAAAAGAAATTAATTAAAACAAAAGTACAAATATAAAAAAAATTAAAATCTTACTTACACATATTTGAACGCTACAAAATCCTATATACATAAATATAAAAAACAGGAAACATGAAACAAATTTCAAGATGCCCATAAACAATGTTTTTTACTCCTTTTTTTGCTTGAGAATAGTTGATAAAAACGTTTTGAAGAGGGAGGAAAACATTCGCATTTCGCATGAAGCACTAAAGATTAATTTCGAGGGTCCAATGATAAAGTACTGAAGTGCGCTTTCCGTTAGACTAGGATGATCGAATGAAGGGGGAGTAGATGTTCTCAATACTGATGTGGAAGAGAAGGCGAATTGCTAAGTCGTCGGCTGGAAGAGATGGCCATTAGGATGCATGAATCTTATCATATTGTGAATTTTCTGCCTTGAGAGTGTATTAGTAGTATCCCTTTTCAACCATTCTCCCGAGAGGTTTGCCTTAGGCTTCCTCATATGCCAATACAATGTGAAGATGCATTCAGTTGGGTAGTGCAATTCTGTACCTATTTCTCCGCTGCTGCAGAAGTTATTGTTGATGAGTCCGAACCTATGGAGATAGGCTGGAAAAGGCCTATGTTCAGAGAAGAAAATCGTATCTTCCCTAATCCAGTAAGAAGATCGTAGGCTCATTCGTGGTATAGTTGCAAATTGGCGGCCAGTATCACCTTGATCCCAAAGATTCTGCCACTCTTGCATCAATTAATTTCGCAGGGTATTTTGATAAAATATTTGGGAAGTTGGATAGAGGGGTTCGGATGTCCGTGCTCTTCTCCATCTTTGGTCAGTTGGTCAGCTTTCTCGTTTCCTTCATAGACATCATGCACTTTGATCCATATAATCTTGATGTTTGGATATGATAAAAGAGCCCGGAGTATTTTTCTTGCTGTGTGATTCATACTTTTAGGGTTAGATGCTGCTAAAATACTGACTCTATTGTTAACATGAATTACTACTGTTCTATTAGATGGTTGTGTCGTTGCATAATTAATTGCTTTCTTGAGGGCCAACAGTTCTGCTTGAAAGACTGTATTGTTCTCAATGAGTTGTGCTGTCCACTTGTGTGTCCAGGTGTAGTTCGAGAATGCACAGAATCCTGATCCTACCTTGTTGTCATGTTTTGAGCAATCAGTGAAAATATTTAAATGAGTTCTATTGTTACTATCGTTGCCTCCATACTCTAGCGAGACTTGAGTGGGATACAGGAGAAAAGAAGGATGTGTGGACCAACCTGTTGCCTTCCTCTACAGGTCTTGTGGCTGTATACTTGGTGATTGTAGATGTTTGGAGGAATTGGAAGCTGTAACCTATAAAGAGTTGTTAGTCTCGCTTCGTATTGGAACAGTAGATACAGTGGTGGGAGGCCAAGTATCGCCTGCAAGGCTGCAGTGGGTGTGGTGCAATAAGCTCCTGACATGGAGAGATGGAAGCTCCTTTGAATAGATGACAATTTTCTCTTCATTTTCTCTGTTGGATTCAGACACCATGCGGAAGATCCATGGGCCAGCATGCGCCCAATCATTGTTTTGTAAAGTATTCTCCTATGCCTTTGCGAGATTCCCAACTTTTTCCAGCTATTTTAAATACGTTTTGAAGGAGTTGATGGACTTTCGAGGCTAGGCTACTGATGTGGGTATTCCAATTTAATTCGCTGTCAATACGAACTCCAAAGTACTTAAAAGAGAGAACTCTTTTAATTTTCTTGCCTTTCAAGTAGATTGATGGTCCGGTTACGAGTTTGCTAAAAAGGATGTAGTTGGTCTTTTCAGGAGAGATGACTAGTTTTTTTCCATCTGTCCGTCTGGTAAATTGTTCTATTGCTGCTGTAGTTTAAATTTTGAGCTGTTCTCTGGATTTGGCTTTAATGACGAGACAGGATGGTTTAAAATAGATTAATTTTTTTTCCTTTCTCTTTCAATAATTTGTTTTTGCCTTATATTAGATATAGTCGGACAAACAAATATCGAACTTCAATATATCAAAAATATCTATACATGGAACGTTTTTCAGGAACCTCGGATTTTCCTTAGAAACACAGTTTCTGTATTTCGAATAAAATTTCTATATATCGAAAAAGAAATTTTGTTCGATATGTATATATATGCAGAAATGTTTTCATGAAAACTGCTCAAATTCAGTAGCATCATTTGTTATGTGTATTCAATTTTCATTTATTTTATTTATTCCGTCATATCTAACAAGAATTTTGTTTGATATGACAGAATTATTAATAGTTCAATACTTATAATAAATGATGCTGCTGAATTCGAGCACTTTTTACTTCGACAAGAACTTAATTGCGGCTGATTATCCCACCGATTTGGACGTATTGGACGACTGCTTTGAACAGGATATTGGAATGGTGAATCGAAAACCCTAGAAAACAAGTAATTAAAGCATTCCAAGTTCTTCGACATGGCTTGAGATTTATTCCTAATTAGGAAGAAATGTTTCCTGACTGGATAAAAATGGACATCATTTTGAGACATTTTCGATAAAAGATTATGTTAAAACTAGCTGATCCCGTCCAGATCATCTGCGCTTGGTTATATCCCAGATAGCAATTTTAGTTTGCAGCAAGCTTGCCACAAATTTGTCATGACAAGAGTGCAAGTTTGCGACAAATTTGTCGTGACAAGAGTGCAAGCTTGCAGTAAGCTTGCAGCAAGTTAACGAAAGCTCCGAAGTCACCATGAAACGAACTTGCAGCAAGTTTGCCGTGTCAAACTCATTGCAAATTATAGCAAAAACAGAACACGAACACAACCTGGGATAGAACTCGCGACCTCCCGGCTCCGAAGCGGAGACGCTACCATTGAGCCAGTTGAACTCTGTGAGTAGAAGATAGATTTCGCTAATACATCGTTCGATTCGATTCGTATACGATTTATTTTTAACTATTTTCTGGATTTTATTAGTTTTTTGAGTTGAGAATATGATTTGAAGTCAAAGAGAGAGCGATTTTCGCTAATAACTACTTTTTGCTAGTAGAATAAATTATGAAATTAGAGTTAAAAGTAATTACTTTAAAATGGGACAAAATGTCTAGTTATTATATTGTTCAACAAACACTGACTGTTTTTTAGATTTGATTTTGTTTATAAACGTTAAAATTTCAACATTAAGAAAAAGGCGACATAGTTTTCTTTAAAGTGAGAGTGATATATTTAGTAAAAAGATGGAAAATGTTTCAAAAAATTTTTTTATAAAAAAGTTATTTTTTTCACAAATTATCATTGATTTATTGAATTAATAAAAAAGAATTACGGTCTAGGAGATGCTATTAAAAATCGGATGTTTTTTAAAACAGAGACAAAGATAATTATCTCTTTATTGTGCTATCTTTGCAGGAAGCTTGTTTTGCAAAATTGCAGCAAGTTTGATTTGCAAAGAGGTGGCGCTACTTGTCACATCGAACTTGCTACAAGTTCGATTCAAGTTTGACGCGTCAAATTTTGCTATGACAAGTCAAAATCAAACTTGCTGCAAACTTACGTGCTATCTGGGATGTATACCAAATCACCAATATGCCACTATATGATTTTACTGACTCTTCTTGAGCCAAACTGGAGATTCAGCGCTCCAAGAAAATTTGCCAAAAAAAGGCGCCAAGTGGTGTAAGCATAACATAAAAGTAGCCAAAGTACGATGTTCACAATAGTAATCTCCATTATTTTCACGTCACTTGTGAAATGACACGATTTCATCTTCGCTGACTTAAACTATTTTGACGTTGATCTAAACGTTCCGTGGATTGCTTAAATCCATCTGCTTCATTTCTAACTGATCTCTTTTGAATAATTTCATCCAAAGTTTGATTATATTGGAAGAAATATCCTGAATTCTTCATCTTAAACGTATCTTTCTTCGAGAAAAAGTTATTTTACACCAGAACGAGTATAGTAATAGGCTATGACTATGAAGTTATGCCTAACATGGAGGAGGCTGCCGGTTTTGTTTTGTAAATGAACAGATTGTTGCCATCGGCAAAAGATAAATTTACCTCTTTTCTGTGCCCATACGTTAGCGTTTTATATATAGATATTGGGAATTACTTTGTCCAAAAATAAGTAAAAATTTAATTTCGTTTTTTGTGTACTAATATGCATTTTTTACTGCTCTTTTAGCAAATAAATAGCTTTAAACACATTTCTTTGACAATTTTAAATTTTGAAAGTCTTCTTTAGCACTAAAAAATCTGATAATAAACTTGCGTCTTATTTAATGGTTTTGGTGTATTAAAAGATATTATTTAATGACATGATAAAGAATTTATAGAGAAATGAGAGCTTATCATGAAAGATAAAGAAAGCTTACAATGAAGTACAGAGTAGTAAAATCTTAACATGATTTATAATAAATGTTATGAAATCAAATCTTAACGAATAGTATTGAACAAGGTAGCAATCACTCTTTCTTTTACCTTCCTCTTGTGGTGTGAATGAATTACTACTCTAGGTGGTACGGTAAATAATGTTCGTCTTGCAGTGTTCCATAAGATTTTTTTGTGGCAAGAGTTTACTAACACCCTGGAAAGGCGTTTAAATGGTTCCACCATCGTAGCTTGAACAGCTTAAAGACAAGTAAGAAGTAAATGGACCTATACAGGCTAGAAAAATATTCCGAAATATCAAGGACATAGTTTATTCCCTGCGAAACAAGGCAAACTGATAGAAAAACATTGCAAAAGTTCAGGAAAATCTACGCGGTAGGCTGGGTATAAGTTTCTAAAAATGAAAGATCATTACACTTCCATCATTTATAATTCCAAAATTCTTTCTTTGGTAATGTCAATAATATGGTTTTCGTGATTTATTCAGGTGGAACACTTAATATTTGCATCTGAATTTTTTTCGAAAGTTTATACACTAGTACTTTGTAGGAATCAGGGTTTAATTATATTCCATTTCAAGTCGATTTTGTCTGTTTTTCAAAAGCAAGCAATTCTAGTATCCTTTTTTTTGTCAGAAGATCAAAATCGCCAAGAATTGTGGAATTGTTTCTGTATGTCATTAATTTTTAAAACTCAATGCTAAAGCACTAATATACACTAGTACTTTGTAGAGATCAAGGTTTAACTATGTCCCATTTCAATCTTACTACTTTATTCAAGTAGAAAATGTCTGTTTTTGAAATACAAGCAGTTATAGTATCTCTGTTTTCATCAGAAGTTAAAATTCGCCAAGAAAACATTTTTCATGGGTTATCAGGAGAATTGTAGAATTGCTTTTGTATGTCATTAATTTTAAAAATTCAATACTAAAGCAATTATTTCATGAAATATAGCAGTGCAAAAAGAATTTTCAATCAACCTTCAGTTTACAGTTCCTTTGCAGTAAAATAGAACACAATATAAAAATTCAGATTTGTATTAATAAGACTGCCAGATACAGATTTCTTGAATTATGTTTAACTGTGTTTTAATATCTTAATAAATAGTACCTGACAAATAATATATTTCTTGTAATGGACGTAGTTGCGCAGGATTATAATAAATAATAGAATATATATTTTTTGGCATTAGTTAGTGGATTTGTAGACCACTGCGAAAAAAAATAATGAAAAGTGAATAGGAAAAAAAGAAATTTCTCTATCAACGATATAATCTGGAATAGATTATATGGACATTAGTTAGTGGATTTGTAGACCACCGTGAAAAAAATACGAAA
>BGPR01005206.1:0-48424 GCA_013235015.1 Araneus ventricosus | reverse complement strand
ATTATTTGGAATGAAGTTTTCACCCCGGTTTAATTGTGCCTCCATGTGCCAATATGTTTTATTGAGTTTCGATTATATTCCAACGGATTTTGGTGTTTCAAAGGATATCAATATGCCTGTTGCATTATTTATATATGGTTGCCTATTTTAACAGGATCATCTTAATTTTATAACGATGTTCATATCTGATCTTATGTTTCTTTCGTTTCTATAATAAGTTGTTCATGTCTTCGTGCTACTTTTTTGTTTTCAAAGCCGCAAATGGCGTGTTCACACTTAGAAAATCCCCGTTGTCTTTCATTGTAGATCTGTCCTTTCGTCCAATTGCTAAAATATTGCTGATTGCTTGGTTGTACAAACCACACCAGTGTTATATCCATATACCACTGTTTCTATATTAGTTATCGGTTTTAAATCTTTACACACAGGAGTTGTGTAACGGAGATTCGCTCAGATTTCATGCAATCGCTTTTCTCGATAGGTAATAGTCACAGATTCCTGAACGATATAAATCTTTAAAAGGTTCTTGATTGTGGCACAAGTGCCGCTGATGAGCACTATCTGATGGAAATTGGGGTTAAAATTTTTACACCAACAAATCAGCAGTGATGTAGTAGTAGGAGAGAGGTAATACTTGGAGGAAGTTTGTATGATTATGTTACATACTTATTTCACCAGTGCAATTATAAGCTGAAGGGTTGGCAGTGTGTGAATCCAGAACTTCTAATTAACATCCGAATTTTTCTGATACAGAATTTTGATTAATTTCCTGATTTATATATATTAAAGCACGAGAACGAGAACTAAACAATTTAATGTATAATTAGCTGAATTGAGACTGCTGTTATTTTAATTGCAAGAACTTTTTAATCCCTATTTCCTTTGAAAACATATTATTACTAGTGAATTAATATGGTGTTTACAACTGTCTCTTCATTTCAACTAAAGAAATTGTTCACGTATATTTTCATTATCTGCTATCTCAGCCTTTCTTTCTGCAGTATTTTTAATGTATATGTGTGTAGGAAGGTTCATCTGGTTGAACCCATCCTATAATCACTGGCAGTCAGGAGGTGTCAGAAGTGGGAACAAGAAAACACTCCAATTTCAATGGCAATTTATTTAGTAAGAAACTTGACGCATTTTGAACTAAACTTGTAGTTAAAATTAGGTTAAACATGGTTAAAAAAATTTGCAGTAAATGCAAAACATGATTAAGCAAAAACTGATAGATCAAAACGTCATGTTCGCCAGCTCCAGTACAGGTGAGTGAGTGCATAAGTGACTCTTTTCCTTCTGCTTTTAAGGGGTCTATTCTGGTACCTCCGGTTGGGGGGGGAACTAGAATAGACCCCTAAAGCAGCCGTTGACGAGTTTCGCAGTCGGAATTGCCATTGCAATCACGTCAGAACGCCTGAACGAACAGAATGAATTAGTTTTTAGAATAGCGTATAGATATCAGAAGAATTCTCATTCTCGTACCTTTGTTAATCATGTAATGTTTGACAAACGTGAAAACAGAACGCAGCAGAAAATCTTAAGATAAATTCGTTTTTCTGTACTCACAGTGTGCGAGAAAGAGTAGCCCGACATTCCATCAACTTTGCGAAAATTGTGAATTGTAATTTGTATGAATTATAAACAGTCTTTGACTTTCATGGGATCTATACAACACAATTAATTATTTATTTTGGTTTTATGAAGGAAGAAGTTTTAGTACTTTAACTGCTTAATTTATTGACGGATTATCAGTTACATTTTGGAGGGTTATATATATGTTACAGAAAACACGCTGTTATAAGGAAAAACTATACTTATTTAGATAGAAATGATAGCTTTATTTCTCTTAAAATAATATAATGATGTTTGAGCGAAATATTTCGGGTGCGACCTTAGGGATAATTTGTCTTTAAGAATTAGGAGCTAAGTTAGATTGTTTGTAAGGTTTCAGAATTGGAGGGTCATGGTTTGAGACTCCATTCCTATAAAGATTTTTCCGGACAGTGTGCTATTGATCGTGGTTCAGAATGACGCGTTCAATCCTAAAATAGCTCTCGTGTGCTTAAAAAAACTACAATTAATCATTAATAAACTAAACTAAACTAAGACTTTAAGGAATAATATTTTATATACAGGGTGTCCCATAAATATTGGTCCAAATTTCAATGGGAGGCATACGAGGAGGCCCATTTTGCAATATGAATTGTAGTCCTATCTTCTAGTAGAGATAGGACTACAATTCATAATTTTTTTAGAAAATTCTTTTTGTCTACAAATACGCCAAATTTGTTTCCGTGTCGCCAAAATGGTCGCCAAGTTTATCTTCAAGGTTACCAACTTTGTCGCCATGATTAGCAAGTCAGGGAAACAACTTTACAACTTCGTAACAATAAGATAGCAGAAATATCTGACCAGTTGAAAAACAATTGTACTTTAAAAATTCATTAATTATTTGAGAAAAACAGATTTATCCATTTTCTTGAGCCAAAAATGCATTTAATCGGTACCCATTGTGCAAAATTTGTAAAAATTTCGACTTACAGATCATATGTTTTTCAAGTTGAAATAATTTGGATTATTTAGCTTACGATATCATTGTGGAAATAAGACGGATAATAAAGTGGTGGTAAATATTAGAAGCTCATTTTTAATGAAATTTATATCGAACAGTACAAGATACCAAAAATACCACCTGGTTAGATGTTACAGTAGAAGTTTTTCTCATTTCACATTTATGATTCAACTAATAGCTTTCCTGATTCTGATTTCTGAACCACTCTATAAATGGTTACTTGTATCTATATTTAAACAGCGATGGATGTATCAACTCAATGTAAGTAACCAATTCTCTTGATACTCTAATTTAAGAGCCATTCGAATAAGTACTCCTAACGATTTGTTCTCTCAGGCGACAGCAAAAACGAGATGTACTACTCGAGAGATTAATGGCGTGGTTAGAGCTACTAAATTTCCTTCCTTGAGGAAAGAAATAATTCATAAACGTTACATCGTTTTTAGATGTTATGATGTCGACAAAAGGTCTGATAGAGATAGGGAACTCATTTATAGAGAAATGATGTGAAACCTATGAAGAAGCTGAAGAAAAAACAAAGAATGATTTATGTGCGACGTTCATAGGATTAATGGAACAATGCCTTTCTTTAGAGCAACTTTCTGCAGTAATTATTCGAGGAACAAAATGGTTGCTGCATTATCTCGTTTGAAGGGCTTGATATTTCACTGCTGTGTTTTAGGTTTGATTTCCAATATACGGAGAAGCTGCTGAATGAACTGAATGAAAATTTTTGTATTTGTTATCGGTAAAGACTGAGATGCAGTTTTCAATTCTATAGAACGAACGGAACGCTTGTTTTATATTAATATTTTTCATGCTTTGCAAAATAACTGTATAGAAATAACAAATGCTGTTTTAATGATAGCATTTGTTTTCTCAACTGTTTTGTTTGTACACAGAAAAAAAGCTTTTTCACATCTAATTCCTCGCGTCACTCTGATTCTGAAAAGAAACTTCGTACTTTTGTAGCTGAAGTTTTTCAATTTATTTGCAATTATCATGAGATGAGGTTTTATTTATTTCACTAGCCGCCTTCGGTGACCAGCCTGTTCTCTGGGAATATAATTTTAAATGAATCTTGCACCATTTTATTTTCATGGTTCCCTTAACAACGTAAGCAGATCTTAGTAGATATTTCACCTATGTTATTTTAGTGGCCTTGTACCTGTTCTGTTCATTGTCTATATAAACGTCCCTAACGTCCCTCAAATAACTGACCATGTCATATAACATCTAATTGCAAGTTATCAGCGCCATCTCCACTTTCTTATTCCTCTTGCTAAATATGCATTTGGTTTCAACACTAAAATGCAGAAACGCATTTTATGGCCAGCGGCATGTTTGCTGAATTAAATCATGCTGAGAAAAGAATGAAAACATAGCAGCTATAATCATTCAGTTTACTGGATACTGTTACAGTCATTGAAAGTCGCTTCCCAGCAGTGCAGGTCTTATGGTTGGGAAGAGGGTTTTACAAGGTGAAGCGTGGAACGACCTTAGCGACTCTCGTGGCACGCATGACCTTGGCGACAAACTTGGCGACCATTTTGGCGACTTGGCGACAAATTTGGCGACCTTGGCGACAAATAGATTATTCTCGAAAATGCAACCCTTTTCTCGATATTTCTATTAGGGGCCGAGATCTAGGATTTTCATGAAAATTCTATGTGACGTCACGGCCAAACGGGGAGAGTATATAAGACCGCGTTTGGACCACAACAGCGTCTTTTATCGACTGGTTACTTCTCTTTGAAGCGCGAACGTCTTCGGAGTTCTATCCGCTGTGTGAGCTAATCAGCTGGTGAGCTGAGCTACTATTGTCTTTACTAGTTATTTGCTGACTGTTTGTGCTGTTAGATATCAACTGTCATTACCTGTGAATTGTTGTCTATTTACATTGGTAATCTGTGCAAGGACTATTGTTTCCTGTACCTGTGTTACGTGTTTTCCTGCATATTTTATAAATAAACCTTCATTCTCCATTATCCTGCGTGTTGGACTGTTTATACCATACACCACAGAGAGACCTTGCGCAACAATACATTTCTTCATATACCCAATATCTTAGAGAGCCTGGTTTACATATTCCGCAAACATTTTGATGAAATAAAATATGAAAGCAAAATGTATTAGGGCTTAATTTTCAAAAATGAACAAATGAACGAGAAACACGCAATTCAATATTTGTTTAAACAATGAAAACGGTTTGAATTGCTTTGCAACAATTAAAAGTATTCTTGAAAATTAAGCCAAAAATATTTTAAAAAGGTTATTTAAATTAGAGAAAAATTGTACGACAACTTAATTGATATCATTGAAAAGGAAATTTTTAGCACTTTCAGATGGTTTGAAAATGATTTTTGTGCTGTAATACTGTCGGAAGGTATTAAGGAAAAACGCCAAAATTTCGCTTAATTTTTAATTAATTAAAATTTTAATTAAAATTTCTAGGAAAACGGTTCCGAGGTGCTCATTCCCACCCTCCAATGAGTGCTCGTTCCAAATTTCGTAGCTCTAGGCCCAGCAGTCTGTCCTGTAGAGCGCCAACACACACACACACACATAGACACACAGACACACACATTGTCCTTTATTATTAGTAGAGATTATTCTGGAATAGATGTGTCTGGCCTTTCAGTGTTTATCTTGCCTTTTTGGCTCGTTTTGGAATGGTCCAGCAAGTTAGTTATATTTCGGGAAGGAAGAGAAAGAATTTTTGTAGATGAAGAATATAAATTTATTTTCCGATAAGATTTAATATTTCTTAAATGCATAATATGCTAAAAAAATCACGGTTTTTATACCATGAAATAAGAACATTTAAGTATTTAATAACTTGGTAACTTTAGTACTATGTAGTAATTAATATCGATTTTCGGAGACATTTAATTATACTGTTTAATTCATGACTCATAAACATGTGACAAATTATAACTAACCTAAAACAAGTAATTCAAAGACGTTGTGAAAGCCATGGTTTCTCGACACCTGAAGTTGCAATGGGTAATATTGTTAATAAGAAAGGAAAGCATTTTCTAAGTCAGGCTTCAAATGGAAAAATTGTTCGAAATACGTATCCAAAGAGAAAACACAATTCTGCGAATATTGCAAAGGGGAGATGTTTAATGTGAAAAGAAAATCCTCCAAGTCAAAGGTTTGTTGCAAAATCATAAAAATGCTCAGTATCAACTGTAAACAAAATTATTAACACTGATTTGTGAATCTTAAAAAGAAAAAAAAATACAACAATCAATGTATTTCTCCACGTCAAATCCCTGATCGCACATCACACTGCAGAATTCTTTATGAAAAGTATTTATCAAAAGAAAAATGGAAAACTTTTGTAAAAAAGATGAAGATTGGGTGTATTTAAATGATTGCAAGAGCAAAAGATGAATTTCTTATCACCAAAGAGAGAAATAAATCTTAAAACATAGTTAAAAGAATCTGAAGAAAGTTTTCCTAAGAGATTTATAATTTTTACTGATTTTTCAAATAATGACAAAATAAAAGTAAAGAGCGTGAGATCAACTCCACATACTATCAGGAACATACTTCATCCCTAATTTTCAAATACGAAATACCATCTCTTTATTCACAATGCCATCAATCAGTAGAACTGCATTAAAACAAAGCAAGAAGCCACATTTCACAATCCACTGTTAATTTCCTTTAAAAAATAGAAAAAGAAATGGGTATTAAGACTGTACCATTCACTGATATTCCTGCTAAGTCTCCTGATTTACCGCCCATGAATTTTTGCATTTATAGGTCGACCTACAATCTTTTGTGGACTTTGGAAAGCTGAAAGCAATTGGACGAAATATCTCTTCGGATACTACAAAAGGCATTTTTGTCATAGAAGTTACGTTGTAGAAAAATTGTTAAGAATAAAGGTTATCAAACTGAACATTAAAACACAGAAAAAGTATGTAAAATTTTTCTGTAAACACTATAAAAATCATTTAAAAATTGTGAAAAGAACTTCTCTATTGATTTTAAAACGAAGTTTACACAAAACGCTCCGTATTATGGGAATATGCTAAAGCGACGTGGGAGAAAACTCCCAAATATTTTATTTAGTTTGAGAAATAAGCTACTGAATTATTAACGCAGCTGACCTCGCAATTCCAAACCAATGTTAGTTGACGAGGACGAAGCCTGCGTTGGCAACAACTTTCAGCTCTTGTAGAGTACTTTAATTGTGCAATGTTTGACTTCGGCAAATTTAATAGGCACCACGGCCGTGTATTCAGCGGATCTGGGTCTCGAATCCACTCTATTTCGATTTTGAAAGCGAGACGTCGGCAACGGGTCATTACGTCCCAAAGAAAGCTCTAAAGCTTGCTCTAAGAATCGTGAGGACACAGATGATCACCATAATCATTTTCTCTTGTAAATTGCCTTTTGATAATAAATTTGGTGAATATTAACCAAAACAGAATCAGTTACAACCAGTTGAATAAAATGTTCCTTTTGTTTTGAAAACGTTAATTTAGCAGCTTTTATGATAGAGTATTGTGACACTAATCCTAATCTTAAACCCTCTAAGCTGTTAGCTGTTTTGATCTAATAGATTTAAAGTCTTAACAAATTGCTTTAAAAGTGAATAATTGCATCTTTATTGCGTTTAATGAACTCTCTGAAATCTTAAGAATCTTTTTTCCATGGCAGTTTAAGAAATTATACTCATAAACATAAATTGTCTGCTTTTGAACTCAACATGCCGCACTGTTGTTTTTCTGAAATTTAACAATATTGAATTTATTTTTTTCTGTTGGCGTTCTACAGGGCAAACCTTTGGAACTAAAGTTACCTAATTTAACTCTTACCTAAATAAAGTTACCTAATTTAGACTTTGGATGTTGATATGTGTACATCGAAGCGTTTTTAGAAATTGGAATTTTTATCATCATTTTAGACTGTGGGTATACGTACCTTAAAAGAGGTAAATATATGTATTCGTTTTCTACATATTTAGAAACAAGTAAATGAAAGTGGATGAAGCACATTTTTACTGATTTAGAAAGCTTAAATCCTTAACGCTTAAACCATCGCCTCGAAAGATTAGGTATCTTATGTTAGAAAAGCTGAAGCTTAGACCGTCCACGAATTTAGAGGCAATAAATATCGTGCATTTATTCACACGAGACCCACTAATCACAGTTATGGAAACATGGATTAAGTTTATACTTTTATTTTTGCAACTATAACGATATGCATAAATATAACAGAGAAGATGAGTCATAAAAGGCTCTTCGTTCACTTGACAGCAACTATAAGGTAGTAAAATCTTATCGTATGGTTTTATGACATTGTGAGAAAGCACTCTGGAAATGCCCGAATTAATAATATTGTCAATTGATTCATTAACTGTAAATGAAACTTATATTGTAATCTGATGATTTTATGATGGGAAATGATACGTATTAATCATTATTTCTTTGAATTTTGAAAATACGCTTTGCAATTATATTTTTGGAATTATAACGGCATGTATAAATACAACAGAGAAGATAAAAACATTCTGCTGAGTCATAAAATGCTCTTTGCTCACTTGACAGTAACTATAGGGTAGTAAAATCTTATCGTATGATTTTATGACATTATGAGAAAGCACTCTGGAAATGCCCGAATTAATAATATTGTCAATTAATTCATTAACTGTAAATGAAACTTATATTGTAATCTGATGACTTTATGATGGAAAATGATAAGTATTAATCATTATTTCTTCGAATTTTGAAAATACGCTTTTTTTATATAGAATGTAAAAAAAAACACCTTTTTACTCTAGCATTCTGCTTTCATGTTTTACGATGTAAAAGCACTACATCCTGTTTGATTATAAATACTTGCAACTTTAAGGGGTATACGACTCTTAAACCTCGAAAAAAAGGGGTGAAAACTGTTAATTTCGATACATTATATCTTTGAAACAATGCAATTCACAAGCTCACTTTTTGTTCTAGAAAAATATCTGTTCTTTCTCTTATAGTACACACATTTTCAAACCTTTATATTGGTATTTATTTATTTGAGAGAGTAATAAATATGGGTATAATTTTTCCAGAAAGAAATAAGATAGTCATCTTTCGCGTATGAATACGGATAAAATATTGGTCTTAACACAATATTTTGGGTATCTAAGTAATCCAAACAGACACTTTATTAAAAAATTAAATTTTATTTCTAATTTATATACCAACTTAAAATAAAATGTTAAAACAGATAAAATGTCAACTTTTCTTACACCCAAAAAAACTTTTTTTGGAGAAAATATGTACACAAATTGTGGTTCAATTTCTAGAACATATTCATTAAAAAGTTTATGTAAAAATAGTATTCTATAGTTCTTGAGATATTGTGCGCGCAATATAAAAAAACAACACATTTTGAGATATAGAGCTTTAAAGATATGACAATTTTCAATGTTTACGTCGAAGAGGTGACACATTTTCCTTTATAACGTTCATAATTATGAGAATTTTTTAACGCGAATAGTTTTAAATATTTCAGAAATGACAGGGGAATAATATATATTTATTTCATAAACTCAAAACTTTTCGAGGTTTAACACAGTCATATCTCCCCTTAAATAAACTTCATCTAAAAAATCTGATCTTATGAAAGAAATTTTGCATCATAAAAGAACATTAAGTAATATCTCAGACAAATTTTATTTTATATGATTTTTCTTAGAAATAAAAATGGCTTAAAAACGGTAATCTTTCAAGGTGTTCATTATACCACTTGCTAACGATGTGTTGCAGCCCTTGAAAGTAACTTCAGACACTGACTGACCTCTGTATTTCTCATATGAACCTATTGTTAATTTCAAAAGACATGAGGTTCATTTATATGTGCTCATGTCTTGTGGCCTGTGCAACTTAGCACATGGCGATGACGTATCCGATCTTATGTTGATACATAACCCCTCAGGGGGCACCTTTAATATGGGGATGAGAAGTCGCTGGATAACAAAGTTCTCGCTTAGCTAGAGGTTGAAGCAATGGTGGTGTGATTGTGCTGGCCTCATCTCCGCTGACGGGATATACCTCCTACAGGAGGGGTTAGTGCACGAACCGGTGATGGCCTTTCTGTAATCGTCCACAGTACCCGTGTTACTGTCGCATCGACCCGATCATTTACCCTGATGTTTAGACAGGGCGTGGATTATCTTTTATGGTTACCCAAATGAATAATATATGAATACAAAGCATCATGCGTAATTTAACCCACCTGTATATGCTGCAATTTAACTTCAATGTCACTGTATGAAGATTACTAACCAGCAGATATGATAATACTTAAAAGTGGAAAGAATCTATGGTTCCTTGATGATATACAAGTACAGTGCACTCCCGATTATCTGGGTTAATCACCGGGAGGGATCGCACGGACAATAGAAAAACACGGATAATCCGAAAACTCCTTTTTGTTAAAGAAAAATTCAGTACAAAAATATAAAAATTACTTACATTTGCATGCTGTATAACGTCAAACTAGGAATTATCCTTTTAATATTTGCCGCTTAAAAAAATCTGTAATGAGTCTTTGCTTCTGCTGTTTATTCATCTCCTGTCGTATATCGATACATATTTTACGAACCGCAGTAATGTCACAGTAATCAAATTCTCTTTGTCCCATATAATCTAACAAAGTTTCCACAGATTGTAGAGCAGCCGAATGAGAAATTGTATTTCTCTCATTTAGTACATCTTTTGCATCAGTACTAGCTGATTCTCCATTAGCAAGTTTCTGAAGAATTTCTAATTTTTGTTTAACATTTAAAACGTTTCGTTTTCGTTTCACACCACTCATTTTTACCAGTAAAAAAGTTCACGCTACTAACTGACGATAAACAACACGCAAAAACTAAAGGAACACGTGAGAAAGTGAAAGAATACGAAGAAGTTAAAGAATGGCGTGTCAGGTAGAAGCGTGTTCGTACGAGAATGAGCTAGTAGGATGTGGATGACTCATTTCTCGGAAAATTAGGGGTTGAACTGGTAGAGATTGTGCGCGGATGAAGAAAGTAAAATCTATTCTTTAGCCTCCGCCGTCACGGCTCTCTAGTTTCACGGAATGAATCTCTTGATCGAACATCAGCATCGATTTTGCATGCATGATAAGCGTGAAAATGCTTCTCTTTAAAATTTTTTGTGAGTCCGGAATGAGCACGGATAATCCGCAAACCGTATAATCCGCGCACGGATAATCGAGAGTGCACTCTATATACAGATTCTGATAATCTAAAAAGGATTTTGTCTTGCAGCAAGTTTTTCCTTATATTTTTCTTAGCCTTCGAAATAAAACATTTACGATATCTAGTAAGCAATAATCATTGCAAATTAATGACACCAGCATACAGATGTTAAGAAAGTCTATTCTTCGTTTCGGAATAGAAAAACTATTCTTTTTCTTTTTACTAATGTAAAAAAATGGTGCGTTCATTTTGTTTTGGAAACGTATATTTCTAGCAATCGAGCAATTTTTTTACCTACCACTTACGTGGTTAGATTTCTGTAGAGGCTGAAGGATGTCTACCTATTTGTGTGCGGGAGAAAGTTAAGAATCACCATTTCTTCATGTTTATAATTAGCTTAATTGAGAACCTGGGAAACTTACCTGGAACCTGGAACCTTATTTATATTTCTGCGAAAATAGCTCCTTTTGTATGTAGTACGTAAGTTACAGGGTGGTCCAGCGGGTAATATTTGAAAAACGATCTAATAGATGGCGCTAGCTGCGAGAAAGTAAGACCAAACTTGATGCGCATGATCATTAGAGTGGGAAATTGTATAAGTGTGTGTTTCGTTAGCAAGCGGCGAGTTTAAGTGTGTTGTTCAGTTGTGATTGCTACAAGCGAAGATAAATAAATATTCAACAGATTTTCGAGTGTTTATTGCGCTCGAGTGTTTTTTTTTTGCTCGAAATGCCATGAAAATGTTAAGGCAGTGCAACGGGCATGGAAGGAGGAGTTTCACAAAAAGAACTGACCGGGCAAAAGGACTGCAGTCCACACAATTGACAGCGAAGTCTGCTCATGCGTGATGGATATATTCCAGAATCGCCTCAATGCTGTCCTTGTTAAAGAAAACAGTCACTGGATCAATAATTGCCAACTATGTAATTTCAATATATGTCATAAAAATCTTTTCGCCACTCTTATTTGTTTCAAAATCCCGTTTCGTTTCAAACATTACCCGCAGGTCCACCCTGTAGTTTCTCCGTCATGTGCCCTCTCATATTGCTTAATAGCAACAATGATAAGTGAAGTAAGGAATAGTATCGCAAACTGTAATCATCTTTGTTTCTAGGATGTTGAAATGCTAGAAAAGTTGCGAAAATAATAGAAAAGCTTTTGCACACTTCGAGGCAAAATGAGTACAGTATGAAAATGAGCAAAATGAGCACAGTTTGAAACTGAGCAAAATGAGTTGAAATCAGCGGTATGGTTGCTATGAAATCTCTGCATACGAACTGATACGTATGCTGTCCATCTAAACCCTTAAGAGTTTATGATATTTGCAATACGAATCTATTGTGTCTTTAATAACACAATGTAGATAGTGTTAATCAATTTTTTTTAGTTGTATCCCGACCAACGTGATGGCTTATACTGGTTGCTAAACAGATAGAAACAAAATAAGGCGGTGCTTGAGGCAAAAGAAAGAAACTACAGATATTACTTCTATTGGCTTAATCATACTCTAACATTAAAAAATTAAATTTAAGAAAATTGAATTAAAACTTAATATGTACACTATTGTCCAAAAGCATAACAAGATTTGTAAAATGATAAAAAATTCGAGTTCATTTGAATACAGTGGTTCGCAATCAGTTGTGGAAAAACGGGAGACGTACACGCATCGGAACTCATATTTTACAGTGAAAATTTTGTTACGAGGGCATTTACGGGACCGACCAGATATTGATGAAGAGGAAAACGGATTTCGTCACACCCTGTCTCATAGAAAGCTGATAATGTTTTGAAACTTTCATTAAGAGTTTGGTTTCGTATGTACATTGCTTACAAGCATTTTCGAAAAAATACCATTATATATTTGGGAAGATATAAAAGTTTCTTTAAGAAAATCCCAAAATTTCCCGCATGTTTTTTGTTCAAAACATGTGGTCTTTTTAATCACATTATACGAAACTTACAGGAAACGCGACAATATGTTGGAAAAGCTTTGTGTTAACATTTGAAGTAAATACGCTGAATATTAGAGGAAATATAAGTATTTATAGTAAATTTTTAACTGCACATGCACGAAACGTAGCGTAATATTTCTTTCATAACTTCAAAGCCAGATATATGAGGCAACTTATATTAAAATTCCAGGTTAAATACGTTAAAATTCAGGAAGATATCAGCACTGCAGCTAGGTGATTTTCGGTTACACTCTAAGAGAAGCTAAATGATGAGGGTTCATTCAAAAATTGATATATTTTAAACTTGAATTTTCGAACAATAATATTAAATTTTTATGAAAGTTGAATGTCATGTATACTTGTTACATGTAAACTTATTAATTAAATACATTGTTGCATTTCGATTATAACAATTTTAAGATTCAAGTTTGAAAAATATGAGTTTGGGCAAGAACACTCATTACGTGAAGTTTTTTAAAGTGCAACTGAGATCTACCTCGCTGCAATGCCGATAACTTTCTGAATATGAACGGTATATAACTGGAATTTTTATATAAGTTGCCCTGTATATGTGACTTTGAAGTTATGGAGGGAAAATTACGCTACATATTCCGCATGCGCAGTAAACAATATTTGCTAAGAATACTCATATTTTCTCTAATATTCAACATCCTTACTTCAAATCTTAATACAGTACTTCTCTAACATATTTTTGAGTATTCGGTATGTTTCGCATAATTTGGTTGCGCAGATTAAAGAAGATTAAATGTAGTCATTCACTTAAAAAAATCTTGTCAAAACATTTATTCTTAATAAAAAAATATTGCAAAATTATAAAATAAAATTGTTCAAAAAGCTTGAAATTATTTATATGAATGTTCATGATTGTATAAACGTGATATTTAAAGAAATGAAGTTATTATTGATTTAATTAGAAAATTAAAAACATGGCTTGTGTTAATTAATTAAAATCCTATGGCAAACTAAGAATGCTTTATAAAACTACATTTAAAAATATAGTTCCCTCCAACAGCAGACCCTGCTTTATTCATGGTAGAAATGCTCAAAAAACTGCAGACATTTTAAAATTTTAATAGAACTTAGATTCGTTACAGATGTATCACTTTAAATCTGTAGGGTTTAACAGATCATTTGAGTTCAGCAGATTATTTTTCACTGCCGAAAATAAAGAATTATATAAAATTAAGCCGGATTGAAGTTAGAAATATAACTTGGTAGTTTTAATAGTTTAAAATTTTTGAATCGTTCCAATTATTGTTTAACTCTTTACCGACGGAGTAAGCATCTGCTTGTGTTTTTCAACATGAAATTTAGCCTTTTATAAATACAGACGGATTTTCTATTTAGTTGTGAAATTTTTCCACCAATGCTACTAATCGCAACGTTCGTTTTTGAATTCCTCCTTATCCTCAAATCTAGCCAAACATCCTAGATCTACTTCCTTAGTCGCTGAATGAAAATTACCTTAGCGTCCGACACCGCCCAAACCGTCATTATAGGGTTAAAGTGTAAAGAAACAGTTAAAAATTACAGAATCTCTAGAAAATGATTAATTTTAACACCAACGCGAAATAATCATCAGATGTCGTTGGTAATGAGTTGTGTGTTATTATGTGGAATGCATATTAAGCTGCAATAAGTGCTGTGATTGAACCTCCATAAGACATATACTCTCAAATTCAATAATCTAACAAATCATCTGCAAAGCTCCGCTGAAACTAATAAAAAGAAAATTTGAAAACAGACAGCATTAGCTTGACGAAATACGAAATATGGGACTGTCTGGAGAAAAGATAACTTAGCTATCACGCAGTTTCATCTATATATACAAAAAAGTCAATGACACCCATTGAGCTCACCATAAAGCACATCTGTCTTTATTCTGCTGATTCTTGTTTGTCTCAGCTCTACACAGCTATTTGTAAACCATCTGATGGCAGGTTATTTTGTCACGAGTTAGAAGAAAGACGCGTCTTCAGCAGAATGTCGCAAAGGAATAAGTAAAGAGAAAAGGAAACGTATTACCTTGCGAAAATATGTTTTTGTTTTGGTACTGAATTGTTGTTGAGGATGCAAAAATATTCGTAAATTTAGAAATCTCAGATTAAACTGATACTCTTAACCTTTTCCTTGCCGTAAATACAGATGGTATACCAACTCATTTATTAAATCTTTACTTGCAGGTTGGCTCAAATTGCTGTACAAATAAAATATTAAGAATAAAATTTTAGATTAACCCGTGAAGACTCGCGCATGGTGTTTCGACACCCCACGCTCGAAAAAATTCATCTGCTGTTGTCCTCCATGAACTGAAGTGGTCGAGCACATCAGTACCTGCCTCCAAAGCCATGTTCCAGACGTTCCACACGAAAACGGTGAATTCAGAATACTTTTTCGGCTTTATAGAACGATTCAGCGTGTGCCAACACCCCGCGCGAGCTCTTGTGTTACTATTTTTCTGTCTGAAAAAATGGCATTTTCAAGCTATCTATGCGGAAATGTGTTTTTGGTTTGGTACTGAATCGTTGTTGAGGATGCAAAAATATATATAAGTCTCTGGTAAAATTGATGTGCTTAACCTTTTCATTATCGTCGATACAGATAATGCACTAACTCATATTTTTATATTTGCTTGCAGGTTGCAGCAAATCGCTCTAGGATTTAAATATTAAGATTTTATTACTCTCGTTGAATTAAACTGTGTCTGCTCTAATCTCACCTGTATGATTGTTATGCTTCCCTGAATAATTCTGTCGCCAGAAAGAGAGAATATTTCATACCTCATAAGTTAACCTGCTGTTAATGTGAACCCAAATGCCAACTGGGGGGGTGCCAGAATAGACCCCGAAGAGATTGATTGCCAATGTGGAACAGCAAGAATAGTAATTCTACGGGTGAACCGATAAGACCACATAAATTATGAACGGTCTGCTGGTTAATTATGCAAATGACCAACTCGATGTCTATAAACAACATCTTTATTAACATAACAAAAGCGACGTCGGTATCTAAAACATTTATTTTTAGTCACATTCAACTCGATATCGTCAGTTGACTTCTCTGACTGAAGTCTTGACAGCAGCGCCACAGGGCTCCCCTACGCAGTCTGTAAGACGACTAAATGGAGAAGCTAACTCGAAAAGGCTGCATCTCTGCAAGCTGAAATGCAGGTTTCAGTCTGTCGATGCTAACCGTCTGCTGACGAGATCCCACTTGAATGATAAAATGCTTCGAAGTTCTAGAAACAACAAGATGAGGTCCACTATAGGGAGGAACCAAAGACTTAGTAAGCCTATCCTGTCGAAGAAACACATGAGAATAATTATTAAGTTCCTTATGCACAAAAACTTTCCTTCTGCAATGTTGCGACATTGTAATCGGTCTTAAGGACGACATCTGCTGTTGCAAAGAGGCAGGGAAATCATTAGTTGATAAAGTTTTATTGACACTAAAAAATTCTCTAGGCAAAGTTATGGGAGTACCATACACCATATCAGAAGGTTGCGTATTCTAATCACGTCCGGGTCACCACTTGTACGGTCTGCTAGTTAATTATGCAAATGACCAACTCGATGTCTATAAACAACATCTTTATTAACATAACAAAAGCGACGTCGGTATCAAAAACAAAACAAGGAAGAATTCGAAACTTGAAACTGAATTATTTCACAACTGCGAATTTATTTTTAGTCACTTTCAACTCGATGTCGTCAGTTCACTTCTCTGTCTGAAGTCTTGACCGCAGCGCCACAAATTACTTGAAAATTACTGAGACCACAAAATTCCTTGAAAACAAAGAAAAATGCCTTTCTGTTTCTGTGTGAAAATATCGTTGTAAGAGGATGCTTGAGTTTTTTCCTATTTCGCAACTTAAAGGCTAAGCTTTCATTTGGGACATAAATTTTGATATCATATCTCATGGATGGCTTCGGACAGTTTTCGTTGATTTTTCATAGGTACAAAAGAAAGTATGTGGTAAAATGAATAACTTTTTGTAGAAGAATATGCGTAGAAAAAGACACATAGCAAGGGCAATGCCAAATTTATTGTCTTGTTATCATGCATTTGATTTCCCTTCAAGAAACTATTACACACATTATTAATCTTTCATTTTACCTTGGGTTGCAAAATGTAAGGGCTCGAACTGTTTCGAAATGTTTTATAAGCCAATAATTAATGCCACAGTAAAAATTTGTTAGAATTTGGAGATATTCGGAAAATTCTCATGAAATTTCGCGACAAAATATAAGTATTAAATATTTTTAATTTCATGTATTATATGGGCAAATAACGATCTTCCAAATGACACTAGAAAAGCATCAACAAATTTTATAGCGATCTCATTGCTCTGTCCCCTTTTTAAATGATTAAAAAAATCCTGACTTAATTAGATTCTGCAACATGAAACCACTTTTGAATTTAATTGTATAAGTAAATGTAAGAAGTATAGGATAAAAAAATTGTGGAAAAATTGAACGAACGAGACATAGCATAAAGCATTTCATATATAAAAAGAAGTTTTCTCAGCACGTCGTTGTTTATCTCCACAATACATTTATTTATTTTTATTATATATAGAGGCATTACAAGAATTTTTCACTTCACAGACGATTGACGGAATCTCTTCTTCATTGAAGTACCACAAAGATGCTTAAATGATTTTTTCATGGATCATTTTTACGAGTCCCCGTCATGATCATACTGATGAACAACACCGGCCTTGTGTCGCTTGGCAGTACAAGTCAGAGCAAGAAAGGGCAGTTAACAAAGCGCAGAAAGGTTATATAGTGGAAAAAGGGGATTTTCCCGAAAGACCCGTGACTCGAAGTGAAAGTGAAAGTATTCTTATTACAATGAAAGTGGAAGTATATAAGATCTAACTCGCTTCTTGATTTATTTTCAAACTTTGGTTCATTTAAGTCCAATAACTTACATTTCAAAACTCTCATTTTAGATCTTTTGAAACAGAGATTGTCAAAAATTCCTACTAAAGATCCTACTAAAAAGTTGCATTTCATTTTTAATTTCCAGAATCCTACTTTTGACAAGATTCCTTTCTCTTCCATTTTCAATTCTGCTCAGCAATTTTTTCCCATTAAAAACATTTGTTTACAAAAAACTTTTAAATATAATGTTCCTTTTGGCAGAAAAATCTTCAATTACAATAATGCCTCATCTGACACTGTAAATCTTAAAAAAACAGCTAATTGTTTTTGTGATAAAGACTCCTATTCTCAATTTATTGACAAAGATTCTGGCCATATTGTTACTGGTAGTCTAGACATTGTTGAGAATTCAGATCTAAAAAGTATCATGTTAAAAGGTCCAAAATTCAGACCGATTTTTCATGTTTCTCTTCCTTCCATACTGCATAAACTACTGAGTAATATTGATGATTTCTGTTTAGAAACTTCTAATGCTTTTTCTATCCCCATTGAATTTTTCATTGAGTGGAAATGGAATCTTTATTACCTTTTCAAAAAGTCTTTATCCTTCCATTATAAAAATTCCGAATGTTTTGATTCTTTTAGATTTTCTAATATTAAAATTGCTATTGAAGACTTAAAAAGTAAATTCATCATCACTCCTATCGACAAAGCATCCAATAACTATGCTTTTATTTGTAAACAGCATTACTATAATCTTCTGGATAAGGAACTTCAAAATTCTGCAACATACAAAAAGTCCAACTTTAATATGAGTACAATATCCAAAAAAATTCTTGCTTTCTATAAATTCTTCAAAATTAAGAAATTCAATTTTTGCTTTCCTTATATTACTATTAATCCAAAATTTCATAAAAATCCTATTTCTTATCGTTTTATCACTTGTGGAACTTCTTCATACATGAAGCAACCTGGTTACATTTTCTTCAATCTGTTAAAAAAATTACTGAATGTCATTTGTTCAGAAGGTTTCACTTGGATTATTAACAATAATAAACCGGTTATTGATTTCATTCACAATAATAAGAACAGTATTTCTTCTATTGAGACTTTTGACTTCAAAGATCTTTTTACAAGCATTCCTCTAGCCACTCTTCGAGAGGTGCTTAACTCTTACTTTTTTGATTACAAAAATATTCTCAATATTTCTTTTGAGTATTGGGATAAATTATGTAATTTTTGCATATTTAATAATTTTATTTACAATGGGGAAAGTATTTTTCTCCAATCACATGGCATTCCTCAAGGATCTTCATTTTCTTCTATTACAGCTAACCTCTTCCTTCATTATTTTGAGAAGAATTATTTACTTCTTCATCCTCAGGCTTTCAGATTCGTAGATGATCTTATTGTTTTTAATCATGGATCATTTAATATTACGTGGCAAAATATTTATCCTTCAGCCTTGCTTCTTCTTAGATCTGGATATTAAACTTATTGATAATAACTTTTGTATCGATATCTTTGACAAAAGAATGGATTTTAATTTTTGTGTCAACCGACTTTCATATTGGTCTTCTAATATTTCTATTAAGATTTATAGAAACACTATTATCTCTCAATTTTCTCGCATTAGATCTATTTGTTCGAACGAAATTTCAAAATCTAGACAATTAAAGCTTTTGTATGATCAACTTTTAAATAATGGTATTCCCGAGAACTTTGTGCGACGATATCTCAAGCAGTGATTTCAGAGCTACTGACTTTCTCCTTTTCTTTCTCTTTCCTCTGTTTGGCAACGGCGATAACTGGTTTGGCGTTCTTTTTCCTCGTGGTCGCAGTAGCGTTTCCCTGGCCATGGTAAGCATATTTCGCTTTATTTTATTATTTTTTATGTTACGACTGTTTTTTATTCTAGGTATTTTTGTATTCGGATTTTTTGTATTTGTATTCTGATTTTTGTATTTGATTCTTTTTAAATCTTCTTAAATGTATTTATATTTTTTATTCAAGAAATCTTCCATCTTCCATTTTCGTTTGTTTTGTGTTTTTAGAGGGGATGACGGCAATTTTTAACGGATTTCGTTTGTCGTCAGCAGAAAAAAGCACAAATTAATATCATGAGCGAGCTTCGCTTCCTGACGAGCGGCTCGCTATGATATTTTTCAATTTTTTTGGTTTTTTCTGGTTTTTGTCTATTTAGCCATTTTGTCCTTTTTTACTGTTTTTGAGTTTTTATTTTGTGTTTATATGTTGGTTTTGATATATATATATATATATATATATATATATATATTAAATGTCTTTATGTCTTTTATAAATATGTCATTTTTTATGTTTTAACTAATTTTTTGTAAATACTCGTCCCTGTTTACTATACTCAACGGTGTTTGTTTATTTTTGATTTGTTGTTTGATACCGTTTTAATTTGTGGCTCCTTATATTATTTTCATTTTTTATTCTTCTTGTTTTCTTTATTATGATTAGTTTTTATTTTAATGTTATTTAGTTATTATTCAAGAAATTGTGTATAGGCTGATTTAGCCTTTTTCTTGTGATGCAGTGTGTTGCATGTTTAGGCTTTAAGTTGTGGTTTCCTGCATATATATAAATTTTTTAAGCTTTCTTTTTTTCTCTTCATTTTCCTTATGATTGTATTTTGATGTAATTAATCAAGATTTTGTGTTTAGGCAAGTTTGAAAGAGTATATAGGAATTTGTAATTGTGAGAGATTGTGTTGGTTATTTTATCCTTTTTCCTATGAAGCTGTGTAGTTTTCGCCTGAATTTTGTACTCGAATTTGCTGGCGTTCTTCGGAACTGTCGGTAGCTCGATATACACTATATGCTCAAAAATGTCCGGGCACTTGCAGGTATTCACATTTTTTAGAATTCCTCCGAATGGTTTAACTGACTACCTTTAAACTTCAAACATATAAAGAATAGACAATAACTCACATTTTACATTGAATATTCGGTCCTGAGGGCAATTAGGGGACCGTCTACAAACTGATGAAGACAAAGACGTTTTTGGCCTACCCCGCATCCCAGAATAACAAGACAAGATGAAACTTTCAGAAATGATGATGTTTAATGTGCATAAAATTTACAGGAATTTTTGTAAACTCAGCACAAATATTTAGGAAGATATAAAGGTTTTCTTTAAAAATCTCAAATTTCCCCACCTGTTTTTCGCTTATAACATGCAGAGTTTTCTGTTATATTATACGAAACTTACAGAAAATATGACAATATCTTATGAGCATTTTTAGTAAATAATGTTTTACTGCGCATGCGCGAAACATAGTGTAATTTTTCTTTCACAACTTTAAAGCCAGATAGATATATAAGGCAACTTATATAAAAAATTCAGTTCAATATCAGTAGTATTCATAAAGATATCGGCATTACAACGAGCAGAATTTTAGCTCCTGTCGAAGAGAAGCTAAAAGATGAGGGGTTGTACACAAATTGATATTTTTTAAACTTATATCTTTAAATAGTTATATTGAATTGCATAGAGGTTAAAATTTGCTGAATTCCGATGAAGACTTATCAATTACGTGCATAACTTAAATTCCAGCTAATTAGGCACTATCAATAACAAAAATTTAATTACTTTAATTATATTATTTACATGATCATTAACAAGCTACATATTACAATTTTACGGCCAAACGATATTTTTAAATATATTTCTTTTGCGGCGAAGCGATTTTTTATCTAATTAATTTCTTTTCTTAAAATATTTTAATAATTCTACATACATATTTTTTATTCGTTACGAATATTAGATGTGTTCATGGGTATTTAGCAAATTCTAACCACTATACAATTCAATATAACTATAATAAAGATATAAGTTTAAAAAATATCAATTTGGGTACAACCCCTCATCTTTTAGCTTCTCTTCGACAGGATCTAAAATTCTGCTCGTTGTAATGCCGATATCTTTATGAATACTAATGATATTGAACTGAATTTTTTATATAAGTTGCCTTATATATCTATCTGGCTTTAAAGTTGTGAAAAAAAATTACACTATGTTTCGCGCATGCGCAGTAAAACATTATTTACTAAAAATGCTCATAATTCCTATAATACTCAAAAATTCTTTTCCAAATTTTTACAAAATGCTTCTTTAAGATATTGTCATATTTTCTGTAAGTTTCGTATAATATAACAGAAAACTGTGCATGTTATAAGCAAAAAACAGGTGGGAAAATTTGAGATTTTTAAAGAAAACCTTTATATCTTCCTAAATATTTGTGCTGAGTTTACAAAAATTCCTGTAAATTTTATGCACATTAAACATTACCATTTCTGAAAGTTTCATCTTGTCTTGTTATTCTGGGATGCGGGGTAGGCCAAAAACGTCTTTGTCTTCATCAGTTTGTAGACGGTCCCCTAATTGCCCTCAGGACCGAATCTTCAATGTAAAATGTGCGGTATTGTCTATTCTTTACATGTTCGAAATTTAAAGGCAGTCAGTTAAACCATTCCGGAAAAATTTTTTAAAATGTGAAAATCTGCAAGTGGCCGGATAATTTTGGGCATATAGTGTATATATGCCGTAAGGAAGGTTAAATTAACAGTTACCTTCTAGGTTCTTTGTTTGGCTAACATAATCGATTATGTATTTTGGAATAACTTCTCTGCTACGTTTAGAGTGGATACCTTGTAAACACATATTAATATAACATTCTTTGTGTTGACCTGAATGCCAGTTTTTTCCTATTTTTATTTTTCATTCTAACTGTAGTTAACCAAGTATTCGATCTCTTCCAATTTATTTAATCTACTGCATCGAAAGTGTCGATTAAAATAATTTTTAACCCTCGGTGGTCATAAACTTCTATTTAGTATTAAATGAATTTTTTTTGCAAAGGTGGTATACATTTGTTAATGTAATTTATCATTTATAAATGACATAATTATTTTACATTTGAAATTAAATTAAGATGAAATTCATTTTAAGGCCTTTCTCGTGCTTTATTTACATTTTTTTTTTGGAATTTTGGTTTATTAATTGTTTCTAATTTTCTTCTTTCCTTTTCACAAACTTTAATTATTAAAATACGATGTTGTTACAAATTCTAAAGAACTGAGAAAAAAAAATATGCTGAGAAATAATTTGTCTAATTAGGCCACAAGAATAACAGATCAAAAGATTGTACTGAATATATATATTTCCATATAAGTAAACAAACTAGTTTCCATGCATTGAATACTGGTCATGTGATTTGTTTTCGAAAGTTAATAAAAATTTAGAATTAAATATACTTTAGTTTGTTTTGAAAATCGAGATGAGGAAAGTAAAAAGTTATTATAAAACAAAAGAGTGTCAGTGAGGTGTTAAAAATATTGAAAATTTAGAATTTTTAAAATAATTGCTTCTTTTTCCCTTGAAATGATCTTGAAAATGATGTCAAAAGTTTCATTATCTATTTTATACTTTTACCTTAACAAATTAATCCAATGGGTATGCAATCTCTCTGAAGTGTTTTTTTCGTATTTCAAATAAGCGCGAAACAGAAAAAAATACGGATATAATTTGACTTTACATTTGAGCAGAATGAGAATATGCTTTACCACCTGAGAGCACTTAATACATAAAAAATATCTCTTCTCGTGCACATAATTAATTTATTATTACTAGAGCTATTTTTGTCTTTTAAAGAAATTATTATCAAAACTTTAAAAGAAAAACAATTTCATTTCTGCTTAAAATTAATTAATTTTTGTGATTCAATGAATTTTGGAAACTAGAATAGCATTTGGGATGTTTAAAATTCAATAAATCAACTTCCAAAAATACATGGGCGTCGTTATAATTGTTTCGCACTTTTACAAAACAGTTGTCAGAATGAATGCTCCTTTTTTCCATTCATTTGCAAAGACTGAAAATTTTCTTTATTCATTTCTTTTATACTATTTATTAAAAAGATTACTTCAATTTTTTGTTTATGTTTCAGCAAAATTCAAGTGAAATTTTGAATAATTTGATTTTTAAAAAAGTAAATTTCATGCAAATTACGTGAAAATAACAATAAGTACGATTTAGAAACTAATAGAATATATATATATATATATATATATATATATATATATATATATATATAAAATAATCATTTTAACTTAAAATGATTTTCGTATTTATTTGATAAATATTGTTACAGCTTTTTTATAAAATTTTTTAACACATATTCTAAATATGCCCAAGAGGGAAAAGACATCTCTTGATGTATTAAAACCAAATATCTTTGTATTTTCTATAGAATATAATTAGAAACATGACAACCTATCGCAGGAGCCTGTTAATTGCATCCTACAAAACGAATCGACGACTGAGCTCGTAGCCAGTCAGGATTCAGTGCCAGTTTGGAACCCAAAGCAGAAAGTCCAGAATTAAAATGTATCCGAAAGGTATTTTGCAGAAACTTCAATAAGATCAATTCCGCTATATTTATAGATATCTCCTCTTATTCTATCACCACTCCCATTTAGTGTAGTCAATTAACACTTTTGTATCGAAGGACACATTGCCAAGGCAAATTCAAAGTCTGAGAATTATTTAATGATAGAGTAATTAGTCTGAGAAGTATTTAATGACAGAGTAATTAGTATGAGAAGTAATTAATACCTAAACTATGGAAAATTATTGTGATAATGCTGACAAGAAAAGCATGTATAGACATTTCAAAAAGTTTTAATAATTTTTATTTATGCTACATATCTTCATATACAAAGTGATTCAAAAGATCGATGTAACGAACGACACCTCTATCCAAAGTAGTATAAGGTTTGCAGCATGAAAGCGCAATAATCTACATTTGATTCAGCCATTTATAAATATGTGGTCAATTTTATCGAACCAAGGCGCAGATGTAAAATTAATTCGTCTCTGCATTGAGTGCACTAGATACATGCATAAAACATTTGTTGTTTGGAGAACGACCCCCCAATTACACTGACTGGTGTTGTCAATTCTGTTGCCGACATTGTAACAGAGTGTCCTAATTTTACCTCTTATCGTCTGACTCAATTTCAGTCATCTTGCTTTTTAAACTTATAGGACTGAAATAGGTGAAAGGTGAAAGCCATTATTGTACCAGTTAAAATTTTAACTATGCCCAAATTTGTTTTAATCAATCTGTTCAACTGCTAAAATAAAGTTTATATGTGTATTGTAAAACCATGCCTCCCTTAAAACAGTTTTTACCATTGATGAACTTAATAAATCTTGACCTTAACATAAAAGAGATATTTTGCAATTTTATTAAATATATAACTACATTTCAAAAGTATAATAAAAATAATTAAGAACTTGATGGTAAAGAGTTTTAAAACAGACATAAAATGTCACATTAATTACCAAAGCATAATCCGTTTCAGTGTTTAGGAATAAACTATTGCTAGAATCACTACACTTCAGCAATAAAACTTCATTTGCGGTAGGTAGAATTTTGCAGAAACAACACACAAAAGCATTCAGCACATCGTATTAAGTGCTTGTACGGGGTGAGGGTTTAGAGAGCCGGTATTGAAATGGCGTCCTGAAGACCCCTCGTCGGCCGTTAAAAGATAATTAAAAGGACGTCTCATGGTTTCGCGGAAGCTGTTTAGTGTCGCGTGAATTATGGTTCAAAAGCTACCTTTTGTCTGTCTCCTACAGTCGTGGCTCCACTCATTCTCAAATGATTTTAAATTTTTCAAGCTCCACTGAATAATCGGTGAAAATCACGAAGAAGTCGTTGTTGTTTAAAATTTTACGTAGTTGCTTTAATTTTCATTGACTTTTATAACCCATGTAAATTTAGATATCGGCTTCATGTAGAGCATAAATTATTTGCTTCTCCGATAAGAGAAGTGAGTTGAAAGATATCAAGTTAATCTTATATTACGGGTTGGATGAAATCTAAAATATTTTTTTAAAATAGTGGTTTTGGAAAAGAAACAAGGAAGTGCTATTTCTTTTTTGATGTGATTAAAACTTATTAGTACAAAGATATTGTGCGATATTTTTACGATGTTGTTCGATATTCTGAATGTTGCGCATTATCGTGAGTGATCGTCAAATGACGTTAAAGGTTTAGCAGAGTAGCCATTAATTGCGTCAGTGGAATCTTAAAGACATTGGTGTGGAAGACCTTTCAGAAGACAACAAACATTACGAAGACAGACATTTATTGATGATATATACAGATGAAAAACATTGTGAACAAACTGTGAAACTTTCACAGTCTCACTGCAAAAGTACACTCACATAGACACAGACAGAAATACAGGAAAAGATTACGCACTTATATACGCCATTTTCTGTGCGATTTGCATATTACCGATGCCGCTCCGCACACTGGAAACTACAGAAAGAAAATCCGATTGGCTGCTCGTCCGATGATGTCATAACAGCGTCATATCGCTATCAACAGCTTATTTACATTTTCCCACTGTGCGAGATGGCGTCAGCCCGTTTATCTTCGGGGTGGATTATTGTTACCCCCCGGGGGGGGGGGGGGGTGGTTTGGGGGGGGGGGTTGTAACGGGGCGCACCCAACCCCACCCCCCAACTCAACCGGGGGTACCAGAATAGACCCCTTGAAGTTGGGAAGAATTTAATTCTAATGCCAACAGTGAGGATATCGTAGTAATATTGTAGAGCATCAAGTGCTATTTAGGAAAAATGTGTGTTCTGGTCTTTTGACTAACCGTGGACCTAGGCTTACGCAAGATTTTAATCACTCATTAGCAATACAATTAACCATCCTATTTTGGGTGATACTATAGAACAAGAGTATCAAAATACAAAGTAAATAATTAGAGAAGAGATAGACTGGTTCGTTGGGGAGGGGATGTAAAATTCTAACACTTCAGTGGTGCAACATCTGCAACACAATGGAGTCTGTGATACGTCACCTGTTACAGAAAGGGAAAATTCTATTGATACAGGATATGAAAATCCGATCGGAAACGTTGCAGGACAACTGCTGTATGTTATTCAAGGAAAATGAAGTACTGAATGGAAATATTTGGCCGTAGTAATTTGCTTTAAAGTAGACACCCTGATAAAAAAGTATGATGATAAGAATGCGAAAATTCATTGGAAAAGAAAGTAATAAATATTGGTTGAAGATATCGGCTTGCAAATTCTAAAAGAGTGAAAACCGTTATCTTAGCGAACAATTATACGATCTTAAACAGAAAAAGATATAATATTCCGTAGGAAAATAATCAAGGCGAAATATTCATTCCATGATTGTTACATTTATGAATGCAGCACCTTCGTCTTTACGATGGCATACCAAGGGGTCTATTCTGGTACTCCCAACCCAACCGGGAATACCAGAATAGACCCCCAAAGCTGAATTTATAATTATTTTATATTAAAATGAAACAAGCTAAAGAGGACCGCGGTGGCTTAATGGTCTCTTTAGCTTGCTCCGACCCTCGATCTCGGGACCGGAAGGTCGCAGGTTCGAAGACCGATTTCACTAAAGATCAGCCGTGTATGGGGCCTGTTGCACGCTAAATCATACGTAGTGACCAAACGTCCTCCCGTTGGTATGGCGCGGAAGTTTGGAGAGGAGGTGCCAACTCAGGTGTCGTCTTAGTCATCTGACCGCGGCTCAAAATTACGAGACCTGTCCCTAAATATCCCTCGTGTTGCTTCAAAAACGGGACGTTAATCTAACCTAACCGAAACAAGCTTAAAGTCGCCACTTAACCAGCAACACCACCTATCTCAATTTTTTGAAATTTCAAAGAGGAACATTCAAATGAATTTTTCGCAACCATTAACGAATATTTCTCAATTTTTTTCTATTCTGGTTGGAACATGTGGTCTCATGTTCATGGCAGATGTTAAAAAATTTTAGAAATATTCGTTATTGGTTGCGAAAAATTCATTTGAATCTTCTTCTTTGAAATTTCAAAAAATTGAAATAGGTGGTGTTGCTTGTTAAGCGACGAACATTCTTATTACATTCTTACAGAAAATAAATAAAACTGTTGAAGTTGTATATCTTGCGGAAGATTGCCGAAAAATTGATTGTCGATTTCGTATGTGGGATCACTCCCAGTTGCTTGAATATTCTTTTGAATAACAGTGATAGAGGTATAACCTTAATAAGAAAAGTAGAATAATTTTTGAAGTTTATTTTATCAAAACATCGTAATTAACTGCTTGAAAAATTGACTTAAAAGTAGAAAAAAATAGCATAAAATATATGTGTCATCTGGCCAACTGTTTTCCCAGATTGGAACACCAATTAATTTTAAGCACAGTTACATCAAAAATATTCTTTGACTTTCAAATTCATACCAGTACACATTGTATGAATAGGGTTGCCATAATTGCCAAGCACTGATACAAGACGTTTACGTGCTAAATAAATAAAACATGAAAAATGGGTAGGTAAAGGTTTATATTACTCTGAGAAAAAATCAATAAAGTTTAAGCAATCTAATAAAATTAACATGTGTAGAATAATAAGAAAATATGCAAGGCTAATCCTTTTTAGCCCAGTCGTATTTTAAAGTTGAATTTACTTTCTTAATTATATTATTATCTTCTTTCACATAATTATAAAATTGGGCGCAAGTCGTTTTAAAATTATAATGACAAATAAAATTGCTTCAATCGTCTCCGCTGACAACCAGTTTCTTTCGTCCGCCTATTGAGTTGACATTGAGGAAAATATTCTCTCCACATTTGAATTGTGGGCTGGATTGGCAAATTTGTATTCATATAGCTTTATTAGACTGGACTTCCGATGAATATACTTCGTATTTGCAGAGTTTATGGAGAAAACGGGACAAATAGTAATACGGGACAGAGTAGTAAAATACGTTGACAGTCCCGTATATGCAACGTATGGCAACCCTAGGTGGGAATCTAAGTATGAAATTTTATGAATTGTATCATTGTTTCTTCTTTCCTTGTTTCCTCAGATGATAAAGGACCACGCATCTTTTTGTCTGATTTCGTTCATTTTGGACCAAAATCTGATGTAATGTCTTTTTATTATTTTTTTTGCTTAGGCATATTCCACTTCCAATTTATGAGGACTACTAGTGATAATGACTGTTTTCGGAACTATTTTTTATCTGGTCCAAGATAATAGTCTCATTGCTTCTTCTTTCCTTATTTCCTCAGATGATAAAGGACTACGCATCTTTTTGTCTGATTTCGTTCATTTTGGACCAAAATTTGATGTCTTTAATGTCTTTTTATTACTTTTTCTTGCTTTGGTATGTTCCACTTCCAATTTATGAAGTGTACTAGTGATTATAACTGTTTTCGGGACTATTTTCCTCTAGTTTAAGACAATAGTCTCTTTACTTCTTCTTTCCTAGTTTCCTGAGATGTTAAAGAACCACGCATCTTTTCGTCTAATTTCGTTCATTTTGGACTAAAATTTGATGTCTTTAATGTCTTTTTATTATTTGTTTTGCTTTGGAATGTTCCACTTCCAATTTATGAGGACTACTAGTGATTATAACTGTTTTCGGGACTATTCCCTTCTAGTTTAAGATAATAGTCTCATTCGTTTAAACAGTTCAATTCAAGTAACTGCTTGTTCGTGATCCAATCTGAGTTACCTGAGTTTTGGATAACAACCGCGAAAGATTCATCTAACCTTATCTTTAAATTATTTTAATAACATTGCAAAATTAATTTGTAGCCGAGCGAGTTCCCTCTCTGATGATATAATAGCATTTTTAGCTATTTGCTTTAGAACAGCGTGAGGGATATTAGTTCTTTTTGTTAAAACTTTTAATTGATGATATCTAAATATAAATACTTATTCTCGAACTGCAACGCAGCAGCACTTTATCTAAAAGAATGAATCCATAAACCGCATTCGCATCGTTGCAACATAAGCTGTCTATTTTAGCCCAAATATTTAATAGAATCGAAGTTACGTCATCTGCCAAATTTAGACGAAGGTCGAGATTCGGCTCCTCTCCCCTATATAAAAAAGCGAATTTTAAACATATTTTTGATTTTTACTGGCCATAATAATAGGGGTTAACAAAATTCAAGTAATTGATATAATAAAATAAAATAAAAATTTTAATATACCACGTTTTTAAAACGGACTATAAAGTATAAAACAATTTCTTCTAGCCCCAAACAGATTTAAAACGAAATACGTGGGGCGCATGCATTAGAAATTTGATGCATAAATAGTTTATTTCAGTCACTAACAATTTTATTGCAATGGAAATGATATGAACTGCTGTGTGAGTTTTCTCAACAACAGCTGCTCCCTACACTCCTTACAATTAAATATTGCATGCTTCCCACGTTTTTCGTTTTAAATCTGTTGGGGTTATAAATCTGTGTGGGGCTAGAAGAAATTATTTTATACTTTTTAGTCCGTTTTAAAAACGTGGTATATTAAAATTTTTATTTTATTTAAATAATTATTTTCTGCTTTTTAGTCTTGTGTGTATGAAATTTTGCAATCGATTTTAAACATCTTGATGAGATTATGACGAAGACATGTGGCAAATTTCAGGTTTATTTCAGTTTCTCTTCACCTGATTATAAATAGAAAATTGTTATTTTCCTGAAAAATTAAGTTAAGTGACGCAGAGACCTTCGAGATATAATGAAAAACGTACTGCACATGCGCAAAGATATGGCTAAAATATGGGGGTGCTTCGATGATCCCATGGGCCATCCATATACCCAAGAACCAAGTCTGTAATGTTAATAGTTTTCGAGATATAATGAAAAATGTACTGCGCATGCGTCATGCAAAATATGAAATGACAGACAAGAAAGCGAATTAATATTGCATTGTCATCTAGTTCTGAGCTATGTTTAAAGTTTCAAGTCTGCAGCTCATCGGGAAGTTAGTTTAAAATTCATTGCAAAATTTGTACCGAACAGACAGATAGATAGACCGACAAGAAAGCGAGTTTATAAAAACGTGGTAAAAATAAGAAAGTCTGCTATAGCTGAAAGTAATCAAAGAGCAATCTAGATAAAAAGTCTCTACAGCTAAATGTTCGTAATAAAGTGTGCTTTCTCTCGCATATTTTTGCCATAAAATATCGCTACAGAATAATATACAACCAATTCAACAAAAGTGCTTCGTCTCATTGACCACAAAAGAAAATAGAAAACCATTTCGAAGCATAAATCAGTTCTCACTCTGAACGAAACTACTTGACTGCAAGCATTTTTATAGAATAGAAACCGTCTGTGACTTATAGACGGTAATATTTGAAATTCAAAATATATGGAAATATGAAAAGGAGTTAAACAGTAATGCATTGGTTACTGGAAGTAGGGGAATGAAATCGGACAAACCGCATAAATTTCTGAAACTTCCATCGATAACGAACATTCACGCGAATGTGTTTGCTTCTCATAAAATACTGCCCTTGTTCGGATACATATTTCATGATATAGTCTTTGGTCGCTAAAACTGAACGATTGACGACACTTTTCTTGCATTATTGAGGTTTAATGTTGTGCCTGAGTTCAATATTGTGAATGCGATCAACGGAGTTAGTTTTCCGGTTTTCCACTGACTGAATGAAAACCTTTCACCACTACATCACAGTTAGTGAATTTAAAAATAGCTTTCTGAGCGATTAACTATTTTGATGTACTAGCTTTAAAGTCTTAAATATTTGCTTTCAATGTGAATAATTGAATCTTTATTGCGTTTAATAAAGTCTCCAAAATCTTAAGAATATTTTATTGATGTTAGTTTAAGAAATTATACATACGAACATGAATAGCTGCTTTTGAACTCAATATGAGAAACGGAAAAATACGTTTAAAACGCTTAGAAGGTTAAGTGTACATAAGAAAGAGAGATAAAAGGAATTCAACTTTTCCTATGAGGCACAGTTCCTATAAAGAAGAATTTTTGTCTGAAGAAAATATGCTCAATAAATATAAAAGTGAAGATTTTTAATAAGTTAAAGAAGAGGATCCGAACCTCGTTGCCACGAAGAAAGCGTTCTTTGATTGAGGAAGAAGTATATGGATATTTGGCAGTAATTAGGAGTTTACGTAAACGACCGCGACGCGTACAACGTTTCGCGTTTTAAGCAAGTTAGGTTACAATTTAGATGAAGGTATCGGACTGGTTTAAAATCGTCTTTTTTGATGAAATTATCAAAATAATTTTTATGACTTAATTTTGTAACCTGTTTAATCAGCTTTCTAAAACTATCTCACTTTTTACTCTACGTCAATTACAAATGGAGTTACAGCTGTTTTATTGCCGAACTGTAAGCATTATTTTATATTGCATGAAAACTTTAAATGTGTTTTCTGAGAAATGATATTTTTAAGGGAAACTGTCGACCGCTACAATGATTTCTCAAAAAGTTATTCAAGTATTGATATGAAATTTTCTGAGATTGTTTTCTGTAATATGCTTGATGTTTTCCTCTAAAAACTAAGGTCAATTTTTAAATCAAGTATTATTTTTAAGTGTTTAAATATAAACGAAAAGCATTTTTTATGAAAAATTGCCAGTTTAGTGGCTATGTTCAGCTGTATCTCAAAACTATTTTGAAGTACAAGAAATATTTTAGAGCATAACTCAGATAAATGTCATAAAAATGTACTCCTACAAAGATTTATGTATATTTAAAATAAGATTTTGTCTATGGCTGTTAGCGTAAGGCAAATATTTTAGTCATTTTTCTTCAAATTTCTCAGTTTTTTTAAAAAAATATTATTTTGAAAGCCTAATTTTGCAATATTTTCATAGTTTTAAAACATATGCAGTTGAAAAATAACATTAAGAATATATATAAGTTATTTTTCAAAAAAATATCTCCGAACACAGTCGGATACCTTAAATAGGTCGTTCAGACTTACAATTCTGTTAAGAGTTGAGACGCCTTCTCTTAACTGATAGAAAATGATCGAAAAAGTGTTCCAAAATAGCGCAAAGCCATTTTTGGGAACTGGAACTAGTATGATCATAAACAGGGAGATTGTGAAGAAGTTCGTTTCGAATCTGAACAGAATTGTGGGTATTGTGAATATCTTCCTGAAGAAATTTTCCTATTTTAAATATATGATTTACATTACCATTCGCTTAATAAATCAATATATTTTTTATTTTGGTTTGATTGATGTCGGAATTCAATGAAACATTTTTGGCGGGACTGATAATTTTGCGTTGTGGCCTCATAAGGATAACACATGAACCTATGTCCCTCTGCAATGGTTCACACCACTCCAGTGGGCAGAAGTTTGACTCCTATAATTTTAAACCTCTACAGGCTGCATCCTCAGCTCAAAATTTACGTAATCAAGTATCAGAAAAACGAGCCTTTGGTTCCGAGACCGAAACTTTGCCAACACGCCATCTCTGCTCTTTAATGAAACACTAGCTGCGTGGCCCGGCTTTGCATGGGCTATCACGAATAATAGGATATTCCAGGGCGTAGAGAAGTGAAGTTACGTGAGACCTTGTGATCCATATATTTTCATATGCCCCGCCCCTGTTTTTCTCTACAATCAACAAATATTGTCACTTACTTTCCCTGAAAACGCTACGAAGTTAAACACTTTAATACAAAAAAAGAAAGAAAAAAAGCGTGAGAACGATTTTTCCCATTGTTAATAAGTCCAAACACAGAAGCTCGCTCAAAAAGAAATACCAACTTCCGTTAAATAAATTTAAAAAATGCAACACCGGATGTGAAAACTAATAATAGGAAAAAAAGAATCCGCCGTGAATGAATTCACCATGCTGTCAATAGATGGCAGCACGTGAATTCATTCATTTTGACGTTTTTAATTAATATATTTTTAACTAATTACAATTTTGGAATTTCAATGGTCAAAATAGATTCCTTGGATTATTTCCCATCTTTTGGTACTTTCTGCTCTTTTCAGCATTCAGTGGTTCGTGAGAAGATAGCCGCACATATATACATACGTTTGTTTACCTTCAGATTTTAATAGGAATGATAACTGATTATGAATAAAATGTTAGATTTTATACGTAAATGATTTCGTTGTGCAGAATATTGTTTTATGCGCAATGACAAATAAAGTTTAATATAGTATTATTTCTCATTGATTTGTTATTGCATCCATCATCTGTGCAGGAGTACTTCTGAACCGGGTTTTTCTTAACCTTCATGCTCTGTTTAAGGGATAATACAGAACTTTAAATACCGAAGTATAAGTTCAATCTTTCTTGTCGGTATTACTCCAGTCATTTAATAAACGAAAGCAATGATTTCATACATTACGCATATGTCATTTTATATACAGCAATATACGGAACTCAGCAAGTGTTTTTCAAATGTTTGAAGGTAAGAAGGTTTCTAATGCATTAGAAATTGTTCTGAAATTAATTCGAATTTTAAGTTCCTAGTTTTATTCTTATTCTAAAAAAAATTGAGTTAATTCTTTCAAAAGATTCTCGTTATGCAACATGCTCGTAATTTTTATTTTGCATGGCAACATTTATGAAAAATTTTCTAACGCTGGCATCATAAAATCCATACTGAAAATAATAAATATTTGAACACGACTATAGTTTCGTTTAGCAAATCCTGCACTAAAAGACTCATGCCAGATTCTGGATATAGAATGGCCTTGTCCGCCGCAATAAGCACATCATTCTTGCGCGACCCCTGCCTGTTGCTCCATAAAATCATGGCTAACAAACCACCTTAGACTATAAGACAATTAAAAAATTTAATAGGACAAATTTTGTGCATTTCCTTTTTAAATTTATTTTGATGAAAACATTAACAATTTAATATTTCCGTTTTGGGATATTCCCAAAAAAAAATGAAGCACAGGAAAATATTAATTAGTGAAATCTAATTTTTAACGGAATTTAGAAATTTGTTGTTGTTTCTTCTGTAAAGCTGAAAAATAAATTTTAACGGATTCCAAGACACAAATATATGCTGTATCCAATTTATATTCACTGTTGAATGTTACACTCTTAAACGAAACCATTAGGTTCCAGCATTAATCTAAAATAAAACCATTAGAACGCAGTTCTGTAAGTTCGGCGCAAAATTAGAAGCCACAGAAGATTATTCGTTAATTTCGTCAGTTTTCGTTTGAAGTCGAGATCCATTAAAGCTTTAAAACAGTTTTGCGATAGCGTTAACGGAAACACGATATTAAGTCCTAATAAACTTAGTCTCTGAACGATGCAGTTGCTTAACGACCTAAATGTTTCGTTTGCGAACTAATATTGATTTTGTGCTGTCTATTTTACATGAGTGTTGAATTTTAAAAATGACGATTATTTTCTTCCTCACAAAGAAAGTTTAAAATAAGTTAATGAAGATCATTAAAGAAAAGTTCTGAAAACTCTTATATAAAGTGTTTTATAAAGTATTTTACCTGCCCGAAAGCTTTAGCTTTAGGGAGATAGCTCTGTGAAGAATTGAATCTACAATTATTAATCAGAATCAGCTGGTATGTTATTCAAATCAAACGAATATAGAAATAGGCCTATATTTTCCACCGTTCCTAGGAGATTGGCTTTTCTGTTGTTGATTTGTCAGTTGCGATGAACTTTGTCAATCCATTAAAAGAAACGGAGTCCACAAATTAGGGATGGGAAAAACCTACCAGTTTTAACCGAAAACCGGTTCTTTGTTTCGGTTAACGGGTTTTTTCGGTTACTTTTTTCTCGGTTATAACCTGTTAGTTTTTAAATCCAATAATCGGGTAAAATACGGGATCGTAAGATAGGCTCGATTTTAAGTTCGATTAGACTTAAATTTGCCAAGTTATGAAGCTTTGAACTTCATCATCTTAGACCAATTAACGACAACTGCTTCCTCGAGGCGTCTGTTGGTTGGCGGATTACTGAAATTGTCTTTATGAATCGATAAATATTGGCCAATGAATTGATTTCCTGCAAACACAATAGTAATAAAAAATGTTGTCTACAAACGGCGTCTATTTTTTTCTAATAAAAAAACCGAAAACTTGTTATAACCGCCAGGTTAAACCGGAGGTGAAAAACCTGAATAACCGAAAACTGGTTATTTTCTCAATAACCCCCATCCCTACCACAAATGAAAACTCTGAACACTTTTCTTTGCATTAGAAAGCATATTTTAAAGATTACTGCACATACATCGTTACAGTACACATTACTGAACTGAACATCAAGGAAGGAAAAAATTAGTGTAAATAAGTTTTAATTAACATTTATGGCTTCAGTTTCAGTTTTGATTTTGCCTGCTTATAGCGTCATCTGGCGGATACAGTTTGTTTGTGACAAAAAAGGTCATGTGATAGAGGGAAGTTCATCTTCATTCTGGTTTGAACAAGCTCTCTCTAGTTAATAAGCTCTTTCTTGCTGAATGCTCTAGAACTGAGATGAATATTGTTACTGGTGATTCGAAAATATATTTCCTTGGTATTTTACATCAAATGAAAATAATCTTAAATTAAAACCTGTCTGATTTAAAAAATCCCTTTTCGGCAAGCTTGAAGGCAAAGGTAGATTCTTTTACTTTAATGTTACAAAAGTCATGAAATATTACATATTGATCAATATAGACATAGCTAATGACTTTATTGTTTCTACATATTGCAGTATTTACGCTGTGATTCTGTTTTCATGTCATTTAATTTTTTGCTATATCAAGGTTTTATCATTCCATTTTTCATTCTAAAAAGTTATGATTGATTTATCGGTAAGTACATTGGTCAATTTTTTTATATCTCAACACATAATCATTCAACAGGTAGGAGTCATAAAGAAATAAGCATCTCAGCAGTGCAAATATCTCCTAGATAACACTAAGCCAGCCTATCTGAAACAGTAACAAGAAAATGACTCTTGGCACGAATGAAGAAGGACTCTAGATTTAAAAATTAATTTATTTAATCTAGGTTACAATATAATTGTGCGAACGCTACTTTGTCATATGGTAAAATCACATGACATGATACACTTAAACACTACTAAAATGGGCTCATTTAGAGAACTCCCTGGTTACAGAGATAATAGACACTAAATTCTTAACGTATAAGAGAATAAAAATCATTAAACATTGCGAGTGGCAAATTTAATACGTGTTTTTAAAGCATAGGAAAAGAATGCAGTCAATTTGAACAGTAAATTTAAATCTCCATCGACAGTTAAAACCAAATACTCAAGCAGAAAATCCCAAACAATTTTAAAGTTAAGGAGATATTTTTCAATAGCGAAAAGGATAAAGGGAATTTTTATTAATGGCTATTACTCTTATTTTTGGCTACTTTATATTGATTTTATTAAACAAATCATGGTCCCGCCATGTTTAGTTAAATATCAAATTAAAGTATTCTATCAAAAAAACCTATTATCAAATTAACTATTAAAATTATTTGATTAATTAAAATTTACTATCTACTTAATAAAAGTTAAAACATTAATTGTTACAAAACTTCATTAAAACCTTTTTTATGGCTCATACTATATGCCAGCAATCTTTATGTTATAATTATCTAATAATTATATTAATTTAAATAAAAGTCACTGTGGCTATGTATGTATGTTCCACATCTCCTCCTAAACCACTGGACTGATTTCAATCAAACTTTTTATTTAAGAAAAGAGAAAGGTCACCTCCAACTTTTCAAAGCCTAAAAGATGCTTAAAATTTCACTTAATTAAAAATTAAGCAAGGCGTTTTTCCGCGATGTCTTTCATTTCCATAAATTTGTTTCTCTCATTTTAATATTTTTTATCAAAATTAATTTTAAACTGAATTCGTAACAATATTCTTGTTGATCAAAAATAATACGAAAAACTGTTTCCATAAGGAAGAATGCTAAAAGAAAATTTTAAAAGTAGACGATTTAACAATTTATATCAGGACCAGCTACTGATTTATTTTCACGCTTTAAATTAATGAATAATTAAATAATTAATTTAATTGTTTCAAAATATTCATTAAAACCTTTCATTGACTTTAGTAATTGTTAACAAAATTTGAAGTACCTATATAACAAATAATAACGTATGAAGAAAACGGATGATTTTAAAAATCGTCTGGTTCAATTGATATTCTCATTTTAATTAAAAGCGTCTTAGATCATAAAATTAATTTGTGTATTATAATATTTATACAATGGTAATTTTTACATTAAAAATATTAAACATGAAAACATTTTAATCTGGAGCAAAGCCAGGTATATCAATTAACAGTTATAATTAACAAAATTTAACAAAGATATTAACTATAAATTAATTAAATTAATTAGTCATAAATTAATTATATATTATACCGTATAAAAATTGAAGGTGAATGCGGTTGATGGGAACTCATAACTTCTAACTAATTCTTGCTGTCAAAAAACTTTCAATATAAAAGTAGTTTGTTATGATATGGTGATAATTACCCTAATTGAAATTTTCTTTCTATCTTCAATCTTAACGAAGCTATGGGGAAATGATAAATTGGGGGGGGGGGGGTATTGAATATCGCTTTTCAGCTCATAACAATTCTAACAGACAAAAAACTTTTAGTGTAAAAGTTATTCGTTATCATAAGGTGATAATTCGCCTAATTGGAAAATTTTTTTCTATCTTTAGTCGTAATAGAGCTATGAGGAAATGATAAGTTGGGGAGGGGATTGAAAATGGCTCTTTAGCTCATAACTTCTAAGAAATTGTGGCTATCAAAAAAGTTTCAATACAGAAATTGTTTGTTGTGATAAGGCAATAATTCGCCTAATTTGAATTTTCTTTCTATCTTGAATCGTAAGGGAATTATGGGAATATGAAATTTTCAGTCCCCTACCATTTCCACCCCCTTTGAGTTGGTTAGCCCATCTGCGAACTCGGCCGAGATTTTCACCGTCCTTATAACATATCCGGTTATCCAGTTAAATTCTAATCAAGATTACTCTAGTTATCGTGTTTAGAAAAAAACACGGGCCAAAGCGTTATGCATATACTTCTCTACTACTAATAATAAGGAAAAGAACATTTTGCCCTCTATTCTCATAAGTATTGGAGCTACAAGAATGAAAGAGGGTGGAAGAAACTGCAAATGACGAGAGCTTTCCAACGAGGGGTAACATTCTTAGGTTAAAACGTATTTTAAGTTAGGGGGAGAGGAGAGGAAGGGTGGGAAAATCACTTTTCAGCTCATAACTTCTAAGCAATTGTAGATATGGAAAAAGTTTAAATACAAAAATTGTTCGTTATGATAAGGCAATAATTCGCCTAATTTGAATTTTCTTTCTATTTTCAATTGTAAAGGAATTATGGGAAAATGAAAATTTCCACCCCCCACCATTTCCACCCCCTTTGAGCTGGATAGCCCATCTACGAACTCGACCGAGATTTCACTATCTTTACAACATATCCCAAGCTGGCTAAATTTGCATCAAAAGTACTCCAGTTATCGTGTTCAGAAGATAACATGGGAAAAAGCGTTATACATACATATATATATATATATATATATATATATATATATATATATATATATATATATATATATATATATATATATATATATATATATATATATATATATAAACTTTTTAACGAAGGGTGGTTTTGGGTTCTAGGGGTCATGATAGGTGAAGATCTGCAGAAATTTTCCGGGAGTCGTGTCATGAGAACCATTGCAATAGGTAGAGTTCCTATAAGGAATCTACCTAAAATGAAAATACAGATAAATATCTAAATCTAAGAAAAAAATCCCTAAATATCCCTAAAATCCCTATTTAAGACTGTTTGACTCTAATAGAGAAAATACCCCATAAAAGAAGTGTGTAGTAGTCACTTTTTCACTCTGGCGCGGCTCGAAAAACCGAGAATATCTTCCTAGGGCGAGAACTATTCATTTTCTAGAACTTTGAACGTATGAGCTGGAGACAGTTCCACTCTAAAGCCGATCATTAACGACCACTCCACGCCGCGAAAATGTATTGATGGCAATTACCTTCTATTATTTAACTCTAGGAAGATTCGCAGTATGCTAAAGCCTTTATAAATTCTTAAGCTTTGAAGAGAAAAAAATGTAATTTTAAGAACAAAAAAATGGAACGGAAGAAATTGATGAGACAAATTTGGTCGGAAGGACATTTGGTTTATGTCAATGTAACTTAGAGGACAATAACACGCGCAAAAACCAAAAATTTTTAAGATGAGAGAAATGTCTAGATTTAGGCAAGCGCTTGAAGCACCGTTTTTAAAAACACTCCTTCCATTGAAAGAAATATAAGGTGTACCCAAATGAAAAGGAGGCTACAGTTATATGTAAAGAAATTTTAATAACAATAATCTAATTACAGTTCATGTGGTGTTCCACATGAACTGTAATTAGATTATTGTATAATAATAAACAACATAGTATAATAATAACAACTATAAATAATCGCCATTGACATTGATACACTGATCCAAGCGCGTAGGAAGGGAGGGGATGGCTTTAGTTTAGAAACTACTGGGTCGGACAAACACCTATTCTCGCCGTCTTCTGATTCTCTGACAGATGCTTGGGCACCCAATGTGCACAAACTTTGCCATATCCAAGCTTTTTGTGGATTACGGATGCACAGTTCCTTTGCTTATAGACAGTTCAACAGTAATTTAATGTGTGGTGATCTGACGATTTTGCCATATGACCTCATCCACAGCCGAAATCGTGGCACTGTTGGTCGCAACGTGCATGTGACAAGGGCGAGGCAAGTCCGTGATGTTTACGTGTCCCGCCTCATAACGCTGACACCACCGGAATATGGTGCACCGTGCGAGACACTGCTCTTCATACACCACTTGCATTCTGCGATAAATTTGTGAAGCATGCTCCCCTTCTGCGCGAAGAAATTGGATAACTGCTGTTTGCGCTGATCTGGATGAATCCATCATGCAACGAACTGCGGAAACAGCTCTCCAGATATGAGGAAATTGGTGCGAAGCAGGTAACTACGCAGGTGCAATTGGGAATACCACCACGTCATCTATCGGCTATCTCATTAACTCACTGGGGTTTGATACAACGCCAATACAGGTAAAGTCTCCTTTTCATTTGGGCACACCTTATACAAAGTTCGAGGTTTTTTTCAATAAGTTCTTTGTCTTTCGAAACGTTAAATGAGCATGAATGTGGTTTCAAATAGAACATATTGTATCTTAAGTTTATAATTATTGTTTATGAAGCAAAAAACTCATTCATTTAATGAAAATGTTTTCTCTGATTTATAACAGCATGCTGATTACTGAAAATAAAAGCGGACAAATTTTATTGAAAATAGTATGCATAAAATAATTTTATTTAAAGAAGCTTAAAAGTGGAGTTGTTGAAATCTTTTACGACCCAAGAATCAGTTACGGAATGTATACATTTTGTCTTCGTCTTTCCAAACATTTCATAAATAGAAGCAGCACTTTCAAATATTAAGCAATATAAAGTGAGCAGCGCGAAATATCTCTTCTTTCGACCCAAGAGAACTTTTCTCATTCACGACGCGGGACTCATTCAATACATTACATGGAATCTCAAGTAGCCAAACCCCCGGAGGGAAATAAACATTTTATTCTGACGTGGAAGCTCAGGTTAGTATTTGAAATTCCCGCTATTTCAGAAACGGTTGGAGGATTTCACATTTCTCTCCTCCCTTTCCGAAATGTTTCTGCTACTTTCTTACCCATCACTCCATTTATTTCTTACTTCTTGTTCTCTTTCCTGTGATAAGAGAGAAATAAGAAAATAATATTAAGAAACATTTTCGCCGATGCTTTCAGTTCACTAATACTTTTCAAGGTACCTGTCACAAGAAACTTTCGAATTTTAAAATTTTAAAAAAAAAAAATATTTTTATCCTTCTCATGAACCTTTCAAATATTGAACAAAAATCGACACAACTCCAGCAAACTTTCTTTTTAATTCTTAAAGATGCGTTTATTTTCCTTTTCTTTCTTCTTTAACTTTGCCGTAGAAATATCCGAATACTTGTTCAATAGATCCAATCTAATTTTGTTTCTGTAGGCTCAGAGCATTAAAAGACTTCTTTCCCATAATTTTTGGATGGCCCCTACCAAAGCATATGAAATTTTACCGGAACGAAGGAGAAATCATATACATAAAAGTACTAATATAATAGAAAGGACATAATTTTCATTCATTTTCAAGGTCGAAGAAACTGTCACGAACATATTTGATTCATGCAGCTGATTTACTTAAATAAATGCAGTTAACCCCCGTATGGCAATATACTTCCATAAGATGAAAATTTGAAGAAAATTGGGAAAAGCCTCGAATGACACGATATTAAAGCAGCGTTTCATTCTAAGACAATATGAGAATTAGAGAAATCCCTGAAAAATACTGTTACAAAGCTATAAAGTTGTTTCCTTGAGATGCTAATCTTGGTGACAAAAGGAATTTTCTAGAAAAACTTTGAACTGTGAACCTATTTCTACTGGCCTCATGAACTTTCTGGAGATTATGCCACTTCCTACGTAATGACGTCACTTCCTGCTGAAAAAATATAAAAGCAAGCTCTCAAGCCAAGAAAAGTTGTTGGATTTTGATCAGTAAGCAAGCTGGTGAGCGAATAAGAAACCTTTGAGCTCCGTGTTGAGATTTATTGGTAATCTTTGTTGTGAATTTTTACAAGTGCTGTTTTAATACTCGTGCTACATTTGTTTGCTTAGAGTATTTGTAAAACATTCTAACTTGTAAACTTATATATACTTGTTGACAATTTATGAAAACATAATAAATCTCATTTAAATTCCTCCATTTGAGAAGAGATTCCGTATCAGATTTAACTGTAGAATCTGCTAATTTTTTCAGAATTTCAAACTCATTTGGCTTTTTGAATTTTAGGTGCTATAACTACTTCGCCAAGTGGTAATGGAAACACTCGAGTAAGAGTGAATGTGTTTCAGTCGGAAGAGAGAACGTCAAGGGTGATGGATGGCAACATAAATTATGATGATAAGTTCCTAAAGCAAGTTTCGCTTGGAATTTAAAGTTTAATACTTTTTTAGTATCTTCACGTCTGTGTGTGTCGTCTAGAAAATAAATAAGTAAAATCAAATATGGCGAATCCTTCCTTCTTGGTTGGTGTTTGTGACAACTCTACAGTGCATAAATTTTAAAATTTTTTATTCCCCACATTCATTAATACATGATTCCGTCGTGAATTAGGACTTTATATATGTTTAAATTAATAACAACAACTTTACAACGCCAAGTTCCTTTTTCTCGTAGATCGTGCATCCGCTATTTTCGAGGTGTAGCATTAGACTGATTACACTTTACAACAGCTTTACAGATGGCGCTATAGGGCGCGCTTATTGAATATAACGTAACAACGTAATTGACATATTAAGAATATAACAAAAATGTAGGCTTAGTGGATGAATAAAAAAGTAGTCGTAAGAATATCGTATCAGGTTTGAGTGTTGCTCCGCATCTTATTACTTTATTTCATTTATCTCAATGTGAATGTGTTTTGTGTAATAATATTTTTCTGCATGGTTAGTTTTGGCGTCTCCGCTAGGCGGCACTACCGGTTCCTCTTTTACAGTATTTAATGTTTGCAAAGTATTTGACACAGGGTTGCCATATTGGCCTTTTTAAGGCCAAAATATGGAAATTTGGCCTTTTTTCAAAGTCCTTGGCCTTAGGAATTTTCATTTGGCCTTAAATTCATTTTTGGCCTTTATTTTCGTTAATGACTTTCAGAACAATTTTTAATTACTTATTCTATTGTTTTTTAATAAAGTTTTTAAATTACACATTTCAAATGATACATACTGAGCTGTCAAACGAAATAGCTCCTGAATAGAACAAGAATGTTTTAAATTTCTTTCACTTAAATTTTAGTTTAATAATAGAACATTGAACATAAGCCTATCAAGTGGGATTCATTTGCATAAAGGATATCTGTTTTAAATAGCTGTAGCAGTTGACGTTCTCAACCAATTTGTCAAATTTGTTCTTTTTTGGCCTTATTTGTAAGAAGGTTTGGCCTTATTTTGCTATTTTGATCTGCCAACCCTGATTTCGCATGCCATTTTAGCCTGCATTTTTGTACTGTTAGTACGCTTGTGTTTTTAGCTCCCCGCTATTTGATACCCTCACCTTTTTATGTCTTTCTGCAACATGCAGTTTTATCAATTCTTACTTCTATTGAACTGTTAATAATTGTACATAGTTATGAATATAGATTGTAAACTTAAAGTTTGTTTGCCATTATTGAATGAAACGTCACCAAAGTTTATTTGAACCCCAGTCACAGCATTGCTCCAGCACTGTGTTCTAAGGTGGATTGTGAACTCGTGATCTTTACGTGAACTCATCGCAACGAAACCGCAACAAGTGTAGAGTCTGGAAATTGATTACAATTTTAGGTTCACTTTCTTTCTTGAATTGTAGGTAGACACATTTTGTAATTTACTGTTTCCTACATTAATACAAAATTGGTATCTTAAGCATACATCAAATATGTTCAAATGAGTATAAAAAATAGTACAAAATTTAGATTTTACAAAATAAAATTTGGTGCATGGTTACACATCTGTAAGTTTGGTGTAAGAACCATGTGCGAAATATGATCCACTTTTGCCAATGCATTTTTTGAATCACATACACACAGGACGACAAACATTCTGAAATAATTCCAAAAGAAGTCTAGGTAGATAGATACCTATATTCTTAAGATAACTTTTTTTCTACAGATCTTCACCGATTCTTAGAATCTAAATCTTAGCCGAGTATAAAGATGGCCATGCAGTTCAAAGGGAGTGGAAATAGAGGGGTTGGATGAAATTTTCATTTTCCCATAAATATCTTAATATAAGTTAGAGGCTTAAAAGTGTTTTTCAACCTATAATTTCAACTGGTTTTTAATAAAAACTTATGATCTTTTTGGAAGCTTTCATCAATTGCATTTTCTTCCACCCTCTTTCATCATCTAATCTCCATCTCATATGAAAGTAGAAGAAGAAATGGCAGAGGGTGAAGGTTCTTTATATCTCCAGATCGGGGGGAACCGCGAGTACGTGGCTGAGAAGCCTCTAGGTGAGTAAGCTGGGTTTCACTTCCCTGATGTCATAGACTAACTCAACTCCGATGACGGGACGAACCTCCTTTGGGGGGGTTGGGCCGTGGACGGTAATGGGTGTTAGGTCTCCGACCTCAGTTTCCGACTGTTGTCGAGGGGTTCGTTCTTCACTTGATCCCGGATGCCTTGGCAGGATGAGGGTAGTTGGACTTGTGCTATATCTACAGAAAATACGTTAATATCTAATAATATAAAGTGATTCCACCAGTGGGAAAAGTTACAGGGGGTGTTGGGGGATTCGAAATGCCTTCTACGTTAGCTACGGTTAAAAGAAGCAAAGAAAAAGAAAATAAAGAGCAACACGTTAATGTAACAGAAATCATTTTAATGACAAGTTTTACATTGGTTGAAAGCTACTCGCTACAGAAGGTGTTCGAAATTTCAATCAGAAGCAGCCACACAGGCTTCACAGCGGCGCCGCATGGAATTTCTAACGTTCTGGAAGATTTCTGGCGTGTCTCGCATCTACCCGGTAGCTACCGAGATGCAAGTGACGACGTCTTCAACTGAATCAACGGGATCTCGTACACTAAAAACTTCATTTGACCCCCGCAAAAGAAGTCCAGGCATGATAGGGCCGGCGATCTAGCAGGCCATTGAACCGGACCACCACGACTATTCAGTGCTATCCAAATGTAACGTTTAGGTGTTGGCGGACGTCATTGGTGTATTGTAGGGACGTACATGTGCTTCGCGGGAAACGTTCCTCCTACAAGAGCGGCGCGCCCGTTACTGTCCACAGCTCCGCAAGCGAGGTGCATGGCTGCCAGTTTAATGTCTGAATACTCACCCTACTGCTTCCAGAACGGTTCGCAAATGCTCACTTCCTGTGGGATCGCTGCTCACGTAACCTACTGCTCAACGCTCTCAACCGCATGACGAAGGCATTTCCGACCCAGCGATGTTATGTGATTCCGCTTCGTCTTTGTGCCCCCAACAACCTCTGCAAGTTTGTCGCACTGGTAGCGAATCACCCTGTAAATTGCACGTATTCCTCTAATAGGTAATGTTATACGTACCTAATGATTTGACAGGGCGGGATTAATAAACTTTTGCAGATATCTTCAGACAAACGGAACCTACCTTTGCCTTCCGGCATGTAACATGGATTTTTATACTTAAACTCGGAAAGGATAAACGTCGAATTGCATAAAAACCTCCCAGACGCATTCTTTCACGATGCAGCTGTACTTAATATGTACTTCTTGTATTTGAAAGTAAAAAACACACAGCTAGACAATTGCATTTTTTAAAAAAGTTGTGTTGCTGTTTTCATTTATGAGCAATTGTTTTTGGATCTCACAAGGGCCTGATTATCATTAGCCGCTGTGGAAATTAATCTATTAACTATTAAAATCTAATAACTATTAAAATTTCAATACCATTTCTAAATGCTTAGAAGTGAATCTAACTATATTCTTTATTTCAAAAATAAAAGTTTAGTAACAGAACATAAAAGTTCGACACAAAGTCCTCTAGTTAAAAATTTAATTTTTCTGAAAAATAAAATAATATCGTTTATAAAAGCATGCATTGACGAAATTCTTAATTAATTCCAAACTATTAATAATTGAAGATAATAATAAAATGAATAACGATGTTTCTAGAAGTTTTAGTTCTGTATGTTAATTTTTATCCAAGAAGAATAATAGTTAACGTTATTTTCAGAATAAATATTAAAATATTCATGTTATTTCCCTTTCATGTAAATTTTAATTATCTAAGTTTGCTTGCAAAAATTAACATCATTTTGTTTTTCACTTTTATCACCATTCTAACGAAATCCTTTTCTTAACAACTAAATATTTAATATGAGTAAGGAAAAAAATTGTTTAACACATTATTTCGGTTTTTAAACCAAATGAATAAAAACATTGTAAAAGCAACTCAAGAGATTGCTTTTATATATATTCTATCACAATGAAATGACGGCTCTCATTATTATTCTTTTATTTTCGCAACATTTAATTTCCTCTTCTTAAATTTAATAAATTAACACAACGTGTTCCATTTCGGATCCTATAAAACCTACCTACCTAAACGTTATTACGGAATATGAAGTTTGGAATCAAAAAGACAAAATGAATCGATCGAATTTGAGAAATTTTTTGTCAAACAAGAATGCGCATCTCTATAAATAAGCACATATGAATTGTCTTCACATACTTCAATTAGTATGATATAGATTTTGCTAACAACTCAAATTAGTTTTCTAAGACTCCTGAATATTCTTTTAATTCCTTTTTTTAGAATTAATCACTCAAACAACAAAACGAATTTTTGCAGCAAAATAGTTGCAGAGAGTTATCACATAGAATTTTATGATGGAGATTAGGTTTTTTTGTTGGGCTATTTTTAATGATGAATTTTGGGCTAACAATTTAACGATAAGTTGATAATTATGGAACTTCTTATTAAATAGTTGCGAAAATTTTTTCAAAAAGAAAGATAAAAAAATTAATAACAATAGTTTTTAAAGAAACACGTTTCTACTTTTTAGTCTTACTTATAATTCATTATTATAAATATTATGCAAACTTGAAATCAATTTTTCTGAAATTGTCTATCAGATGGCTCCACTCATATGTAAACAACATTTTATTAAATTAATCGATTAACCGATAAATAAGTTCTGAAAATATTAAAATAATGAATCTTCATCCCGAACACACAAGTGAACAATATTTCAAAATTGTAGCACATCATAAAGTGAGCAAAGGTTATAATATTCCATCTTTACAAACATGATACAAGTCAAGTTAAATAAAACTGTTTATAAAGAATTTCACGGCGAGTTAACAACACATCACTTCATTGAAAAAAACAAAACTGTAACATTATGAGTGTCTGAAAAACAGTTACAGAATTAATAAAATTGTGACATTGTGACTGAATAATTTGAAAAATAAAATTTAATCTAGAAGAAAACTGATACTCACAAACAATATCTTTATAGTCCATAAAGTAAAGAATTTTACCATACACGAATAGGGGAATTCTTTCAGTTAAATTTGACATTTTTGAGGTTTCCAAAAATCTACTAAAAAGAATTCTTAATGCATATCCAATTGAAATTTATGTAAATTTTTTAATGCTTCTACAGCAGACATTTGTAGAGATTACGTAAATATAAAATGTCTGGTGCCTTTCGATACAATATTTGCGTCAGAATTCAAAACGTTTTCGCTTCAAGAAATATTTTATCTCGAAAAGTATCTGCTGAACGTTTACATATAGAGACATTTCTATATTTTCTTATACAAATCAGCATGTAAAGTTAAACGTCAAGAACATATCACCTGGTTGAAAGAAAGCTCTGATGTTATGAGTGTTTTAAAAAACAGTTTCAAAATTTATAAAATGGTGACATTGCAACTGAAAAATTTGCAAATTAAAATATATTCTAGGAGAATATTGATACTTATAAACAATATCCCGATAATCAATAAATAATTTTAAAATTTTATGATCACGATTAGTGGAATTCTTTCAGTTAAATCTGATATTACTGAAATTTTCAAAAAGTCACTAAAAAGAAAACTTAAAGCACATCCAGTTGAAATTTATGTAATTTTTTAAAAAATAAACTGTTTTAAAAATGATTTTCATTAATTCTGTTGCAGACATTTGTAGAGCATTACGTAAATATAAAACGTCTGGTGCCTTCCAAGATAATACTTATTACGTCAGAATTGCAAACACTTTTACTTTAAGCAATAAT